>JAVCKV010538565.1:0-11212 GCA_032274145.1 Herpochondria borealis | reverse complement strand
CAAGGCATCTTTGATTTCTTTCAACGCACCCTTCACATCACCGGTCGAGGTGGCGTTGACGAAAGCGAACCGAATGCCACTGACACCTTCGACGTCGCCTTTAATCACAGACTTTTTCGCTTGTTCACAACACCACTTAACAGCTGATGTTTTTCCGACTCCTGGAGCGCCACAGACGTACAAGATAGGGTTCACGGTTTCTCTATCGCTGGATTCTCCGTTTGTTGAAAGCGCATTGAGGAGGAAGCTCTGGACTCGACTGACTTGATCTTTGAACTTCGAGGGCTTGTCGTTGTTAATGATCGCCAGCCTCTTGAACTGTTTGGTCCGCTGCAGGTCTCTTTGACAACAGCGAAGGTTCTCTTCCACTTTCGGTTGCTTTCGTCTCTGAGTCTTCTTGGATACTTGCACTTCGACTGCTCCAGCGCCTTTCTTTTCCGGGGAGGCGTGGAAGGATCGCTTTCGTCTGCGACTTCCGTGAGACTCTCGTTCCGCTTTCTCAGTCAAGAATTTAGGGTCTCCAAGCCATCCCAGATGGTCGATTGCGAACACTTTCAGAGCGTATACGTCGTTGACATAGTCAGTTCCAAGTACTCCTCCTTCAGATCGAGATTTTTTCCCGGGGAATGTATAGTCCCAGGCAGCGAGTAGGCCACCGCTGCTGTAAGTCATTCCATGCTTAATCTTCTTTTCAACCACGACCCAATGATCAGTAGGTGAGACGATTTGCTTGAGTGCTTCAATCCATTCTTCGTATGCGTTTTCGGATGCTTGATTTGAGTTTTCCGAAGCTTCCTTCTGGCGCTTTGCAACTGGCGCGATGGCCTTTTTGGAGGGAGATCGTTTTGCACCACTCTGCAAGCCCAAGACCTCTGTTTGATTGCTTTCCACATCAAGAGACCGTTGCATTGAAGCGCGCTGCGGTTCCGACTTTCCCACCTCCGATGATGATCTCTGGCGTGGTGACGACCTTCCGCGTGAAGTATGAGTGGTTTGCCGTCTCGCCTGTTCTGCAAGGAAGGCATCATCACCTTTCCAGCCACAACGCTCGAAGGCTATTTCTTTCAATCCAAAGACGTCGTCGACAAAGTCGTAGCCTAGGATTCCCCCTTTAGATCTTGGCAACCTTCCAGGAAAGACATAATCATACCCAGCTAGACCGGTTCCCTTGCGCCAAGTCATTTTACTAAGTCTCATCTTCTTCAAAACGGCATCCCACATATCGTCAGGCTTGACTTTCTCCACGAGAGACTCCATAAACATTTCGAAGGCTTTTTCGTCCCTCGAAGAAGTTACCTCACCGGTTGATGGAGAAGGGCTCGACGTCGACGATTCTTTGGCAATGGGCTTCGAGTCGCTTTCAGGCGCCGCTTCATCTGCTGTCTCTTGGGGCTGCGGAGGAGCAATCAAATCACTTTCAGTGTTGCTTGAATCAAAGGCCCCGCGATCAGGCTGGCTTTTGTCAATCTCTGAGTCGTCTGTGCCAGGCTCCAAGAGGCCATCACTGGTGTTTAGGCTCTGTGTTTGATCCTCGTCAGACGTGGAGGGAAACTCAGAGATTGCAGCGTCTTGTGTCAACGGAGGGGCGCAATCGAAGCTGCTATCTTGAGGGCCGAAAAGAGCGTCAATTACCCCAGCTGGTTCTTCTTCTAACTCTGTTACAAATTTGGAAATGTCTGGACTGGGATTCTCGGGCGCTGTTTCAACAATACATTTCCTGGGAGAATGAGCTGGTGCTGCATTGCCTTCAGCTGGAGATTCGGATTGTTGAACCAGATCTCTGGGCGACTGGTAAGGCTCTTCAGTAACAGAGCCTTCATCAACAGTGTTTGCGCTTCCAAGGCGGTCGGGTTGGACTGTATCCTGGGCTTTGTCTGCTCCATCAGTGGGGGGTGCCGTGGTGGCGTCGACTGAATCATCCAACTTGCTTTCCATTTGGGAAGAAGGCAGGTCAACCTGCTTTTCCACGGAACCAGAAATTCGGTTGTTGATGGACTCAGATTCTCTCAAAGGAGATGCAATTTGCGATCCGGTTTGCTGAGACGGAGTTGTTCCCGATCGGAGGGGCTCATCTGCGGAAGAAGAGGCGGCCCCAGCGGTTTGGAAACTACTCTGAGCTTCGCCTGTAAGCAGGGAGGAAGATTCCTGTTGTTTTCTCTTCTTTTCGGCCACATCCGGAGGTGTTGTCTTGAACAGCTCCTTCGCAGGTTGAGGGGAGAGATTATTATTGGAGCACCCACCACCAACAGGTCTTGTCAACTGCCGCATGGCTGATTCAGTACACTTTTCTGCGCTCTCCGCCGGATGCGACACATGAGACTCAACCGCTTCTTGTTTGTCGCTTGAATCATCAGACTCCTTCATGGTGTCACCTTGTTCGCTGCTGTCGCCAGTAGCATTGGTAACGATCGTTGCGCCAATTGAATCGCCAGTTGTGCTCCTTTCACAGTTTGAAGAGGCCCCGACAGCAGAGCTAGGACCAGTGGTGGCAGTGGGAGTGATTGTCGTCGAAGCAGAAGGTCTGGGGGTAGTCGTGGAGACTACTTCTGATCCAGTTTCCCCAGTCGAGGGTTTCTTCTTCATGGATTCAAGAAATTGTTCGTCAACTTGCTTGAGAAAGTCACTGGAAGAAATAATGTGCAACGTGAGACACCCACTTTCATAGAATTAGTTGGACAACAAAAGAACAAGAAACTTACAACGTCTCAACGTATTGACAATCCGAGAGGTAAAGCTCAAGTCGAATACGGTCTGTGTTCGACACTCCGCTAAAGTCACAAGTGCCGGGCAGTCCATATCGACAAAGCTTGGCCCACATGCCGCCTTCTTTGTCCATTGGGAAGCCGTTTGTGCAGATCCCGCCAATCCGTTTCGGCTTGACCCCCGGAAGAAAGTATAACCCTGAGGAATCATATTTGAATCCCAATTGAACGAGGATTTTGTGGATGGATTCGAGAGGGCTTCTGGTTTCTTTTGGCAAGTTGGTCAGATTTCGCAACCCCGGGCTGATGGAGTATCGAATCCACTTCTGAAGGATAGACATCTTCTTCTCCTTTCTCGAATCATCCTTTCTCGAATCTCCATCCTTCATTTCAAAGCCCATCATCTCCACGCCTCGCATGCATAGAAAACGACGGAGTTCCGATATAGAAGCAAAATAATCTGTACCTTCTACCATCTCTTTCCTCTCCTTGGGGTGCCTACCAGGACGAAAGTAGTAGACATGGTTACTGCCAGCAGTTCTGTATCCCAACTTTTTCAGAATGGGCAAGACCTCCTGAGACGTTGGAATCCTGTACTTTTCGTCATCTTGAATGGAAACATCAGACTTGGAATAAGGGCTCATTCGTGTGTCGTCCGGTCGGAACTTTGGGTCAATCTGAACCTTTTTGCCTCCTCGTTTCACCGTTGCCGGCGTAGTACGTTTGAGAGCTGATTTCACAGCAGTAGTCTCCTTGGATTTCTTCTTCTTCTGAGCAGCAGCCGCAGCCTTGACTTTCTTGGCGACAATCTTCTTGGCGACAATCTTCTTGGCGACAGTTTTGCCACTCTTCTTGGCAGGTTTCTTCTTGATTTGGGGCTTCTTGGCCTGCCTCTTTCCCCTGGCGGGTTTTCGAGGAGCAGGTTCAACTGCCTCCTCCTCCTCCACGTGCGAATCGGAGGATCCAAAGTCAACACCCTCCTCGTTCAAAGTACCGTCAACCGAACCAATGACAGTTGGAGTATCTTCTTCAGATTCAGAGTTGTGGTGCTGCGTGGGGGGTGACTCTGGGGCCGGTTGTACCTCAGCCTGGAAGCTGTTGACGATTTCGAAGGATATGGCTGGGATACGAAAGAGCTTGTGAGCTTCGGTTACAACAGCAGACGCCGCCAAGTCTTGATTCTCTTGGAGAGCGGCGCAAAGATGACGAGAATAGTCTCTGGTTTCAGATATCTCGTCACTCCAAAGAAAGCAGTTCTTCTCGGTAGCCCCCCATGTAATGGCAATGTTGCCATCAATAGATTTTTGGTTTACGGCTCTTTTCATGATGGAATCCATAGCAGCGAGCTTTGCATCTTCGAACCCCTTGATCTTGTCTGGCGTCAATACGCTTTGGAGAGCTTCCTGTAAGTGCGCAAAGCTATCAAAGATCAAAGCGGGCTGCCATGCGTCGTCGTCGTCGTCTGCCTTGAGGAAACGAAGGTGTTTCTCTCCAAACGACAAAGGGGCTTGGGGATTTGGATCAAGACGGATCAGCTGGGTGGCTTGTGAAATGGCCTCTTTCCAATCTTCATCATCCTTGTATTCCTTTAGCAGAAAGGTAAGGTAGATGAAGAAATCTTTCGTTTCCGTCTCCGCATCATCGCCCCATAGCACTCTTTTTGTGTGATGCCCCAACACAAGAGCAACCTTTCCATCCACTGGTTGACCAGTACTGCGACGAGCAACAAGGTCGTCCAGGGCGTCAGCTTGAAGCGTCGCACTCACATTATTCCCGACTACCTTTGCAAAGGCTTCAAGAAGGGCATTGAAGTTATCAAAGACCAAGCTGGGACGCCATTGCTGGTCAACCTCGAGGAAGCAAAGTTGCTTCTCCATGACGATTTTTCGCTTGTGGTGTCAAGTTGTTTGACCAAAAAAGTGAGAAAATCAGGCGGGACAATGGCTGAGGTTCAAATTTTGAATGGAGTGCGATTATTTTAGCTATACTCACACAGGAGTCGGAATCCTCGCGCCACAAATTTGAGTTGGCGGCAACGACGGGTTCAGTATCGCTCCCTCGTTTGTAGGATTCTACCAAGAACATACGTATGTTCTTCATTCTACTCCGTACTGTACTGCGCGCCCCCTCTACTCTAATAGTGCCTACAAATCTGAACCAACAGTACTTTCTGTAAGAAGTCCGTACAGTACGCGTAGGATCCTTCGTATACTGTAGAGCAGTGAATTGGCCAGTAGTTTCTGTACCGGTAAATAGTCCATACAGTACAGGGTACCCGTGGCATGGATGGCCTGGTCCAAACGAAAATGCGCCACAGACACCATAAAAATCGAAAAAGATGCTCTTTTGTCTAACAACGTCAGCAACTTGACCTCTTTTGAGTAACGTCAGCTATCACACCACATTTTCTCGACGTTTCGATTCTGGTCACAGAACATCACAACGCTTGCGCCAACATACAAATATCAGCGAGCAAGAGACACACATTCGTACTATTATAGAGTGGTCATTTTTCCATCATGAGTCGTCGCCAACAACAACAACAAGAAGATGAGCAAGTGATTACGATTGAAGCAACGATACGACTACTAGGGGGCAACACGCCGCGCCGCCGCCGAAGAACGCAGCGAGGTGAAGCGTGGTCTCTGCTGGATAGCTATCAACTCCAACAATATCATGACACCGTCGTCGCGAAGAAGGGAAAAGACGAGACAGGAAATCATCATGCTGGCACCATCATCATCACGAAGAAGCCCCAAGAAGAGAAGGCGGGGGGAACAACGCCGCCCCTGGAGAAGAAGTCAAACAATAAGGTTGCAATGAAATCTACGGTTCGAGAACTCAAGGCTCTCGAAGCGGAACTAGCAACCCTTCGAAAACAGGTCGAACAAGGAGCTGCAGTTATCATTCAATGCATGACACGCATCTATCTGGCGAAGAGTTGTGTACAGCAACACGTAAAGGAAGCTCGGCAGATGAAGGAACAACAAGCCCTTCAAGAGCAAGAAGCTGCTGCTGTTGCGATTCAATGCATGACCCGCAGCAGTCTTGCCAAGGTTCGCCTTCAAGCAGCAAAGCATGATCGACAAGCCGCCGCTCGCATCCTTCAGGAAAAGGGTAAAGCCGCGGCGATTGTGCTTCAATGCATGACACGAAGCCGTCAGGCTCGCTTACAAACAACAACAGCACAGGCCAAGAAAAAGGAAGCTCGGGTCGCCGTCCTTCAAGAACGATCTGCAGTCGTGATTCAATGCGCCACACGATGCTGGCTTGCCCGCATCCGAGAAGCAGATGCTCGGCAGGTCCAAGAGGAGGAGAACGCTCATCAGCAAGCTCGGCATGATGCTGCAATCGTGATTCAATGCATGATGCGGTGCTGTCGAGCCCACGTTCGATTCTTTCTAGAGAATGAGAGGCGTCAAGACGAACAAGAGCGGCTTGCTGCTGCGGTGGTGATTCAATGCATGACACGCCGCTGTCTAGCAATAAGCAAGGCTCCACAGCTAGAGATGGAAACCAAACAGATGGAGGAACCCATCATCCTACTTGACCAGGATGACGAAGCAGACATTGACATTTTGATTCAGTTGGAACAGGATGCTCGACAAGCTAGAATTGAGGACGATGATGCTGATATCCGTCCGGAAGATGAGATTGATGCCTTGATTGACTGCATAATGACACGAAGTGGTTCCAACGCTAGTTTGCAGCAGGAGGAAGCTACACAAGAGCAACCCAGCACCGATGCTGACACATATGATGCTGACACAGAAGATGCTGGAGAACTGGACGATAGTTCGCTTGTCAAAGAGGAAGCTACACAGACCTTGGAAGATCATCATGCTCCCACATGTGGCACAGAAGATGCCGGAATTGCGGATGCTAGCTGCTCCCGAGTTGAAGCTACACAGATCGAAGCTACTGCGAAAGAAGAAGATGCTCTTGCGTGCGAGCCTGAAGGTGCTGGAGCAGTGGACGGCAGTTCACGGGTCGAAGATGTTGAAGCTACACAGGTCGAAGCTACTGCGAAAGAAGAACATGCTCTTGCATGCGAGTCTGAAGATGCTGGAGCAGCGGACGGCAGTTCACGGGTCGAAGATGATGAAGCTACACAGATCGAAGCTACTTCGAAAGAAGAAGATGCTCCTGGATGTGAGTCAATAGTTGCACAAGAGGCAGGAAATGAGGACGATACTATCTCGCGGGTCGAAGCTACACAACTCGAAACGGTGGCAGAACCAGACTCTCCCGCGTGTGGAACAGAAGAGGAAGGAGAAGCGGACTCGAGATCGCTCATCGAAGATGAAGCTAAGCCGATCGAATCGTGTGAGTCTGGCACAGAAGGTGATGAAACCATGCCCTTTGCAACAGTGGACGACCAAAAGGCTCCCGCGTGTGAGGTTTGCATAGGAGATGCTGGAAATACGGAAGCTAGTTCGTGTGTTGAAGAGGACGCTATACACATCGCAACGGTGGAGGATCAAAACGCATTCGCAGCTGAAACGGAAGTAACTGAAAAGGCGAAAGCTAGTTCGCGTGTCGAAGAGGAGGCTAGCCAGGTCGAAACGGCGGAGGAACAAAATGTGTGCTCGGCTGAAACGGAAGTGGCTGAAAAGACAGACGCTACCGTCCAAGTCGAAGATAAAGCTGCACAGATCGAAACGGTGGAGGAACGAAAGGAAGAGAAAGCTTCACAGGTCGAAACGGTGAAAGAAAATTATGTTTCTACGAGTGAGGTCGTCACAGAACCTGTCACGCCTCCTCTCATCAAGACTCGAAAGAAGAAGCGTTCAAAGAAGTCGGCTGCTCGACAAAAGCTTGAGATGGAACTTGCCCTGCTTCGTGAACGAATGGAATCGTATGCTGCTATTGTGATTCAATGCCTGGTGCGCAGTTGTCTTGCCAAAGCTCGCGTCCACGAGAAAGTTCAAGAGCGCAAGATGGAGAACGAGACTCGAAACCGAGCTAGAGCTGCTGTCATTATTCAATGCATGACACGCATCCGTCTAGCCAACGCTCGATTCCTGCTGCTTCGGAAGAACACTCAGCAGGTGCATGAGCAAAGCAAGTCTATGGACTCTGGAGAGCTACCCACTTGCCCTCCTATTTCATCCATGGCGCAAGCAATGTTATTGTCCAAACACCTAGAATCGGAACTTGCTGCACTTCAAACGCAGACGGGAGAATCGGATACCGATACAAACGAAATTACTGTGTCCTCGGGGAGCAACGAAGAACAGCTCAAGAAGGACGTGCACGAGTCTATTATGAATGGTGTCGAATTTGAGATTGAAGCCAACGACGGTACCGTCGCGTCTCTTCTTTCCAACGAAACGGAGTAAGCTCTGGGTAATCCTTGCTGCATGTAGCATGATGTGCTCCCTTGATTAAAAGCCAAATGCCTGATCCTAGTAGGCCTCAATGTACTATCTTGCGAATAGTCTGATACACCACCACAACGCGGGTTCTAGTAGTAGCTGCTACTGTAGAAGGTCTATTAACTCGCTAGCTATAGCCTGTTTGGAGGCAATAGTTGGAGGACCTGCTGCCAAGAACGACCGAGCTGTCACGGACGGCAATTGGACACTGAGATTCTCGATTTTAGCCATACCAAACGTATGAAGCGACTCGATGTCAGTACGGATGAGGTAGAGACCCGAAGCAGGCTGAAAGCGGGATGGTACGTATGGCTATATAACGAGATTGAGAGAGCCCACTCTTTGAAACAGGGAGGCTCTAGAACGGGATAATTTTCTGTTGCCCGCTCGCCATATATAATCGTGTAATGCAGAGACCCCTTTTTCTATAGTATAGTGTGCTCCGTTTTGGGAGACTTGTAGTAGTAGTAGTAGTAGTAGAGAAGCGAGTCATTGTACGCTGTGCTTGCCCCCGTCCACATGTTACATCATTGGAAAAAGCTCCGAACATGGCTGGTAGCTGAGCGACGGGGTTGGCTGTTCCTTCGTTTATTTGACAAAGAGTCTGAGCGACTGCGGCGCAACTGAGGGTGTTCTTGATGGATGGACTCATCTTTGGTGGAGAAACTCGGAGAATCTTTTGGCCGCGCCGTTGCACACTCCGTTAAAGTTTCATCAGGGAGGTCAGAGACTGATGTTGTGCATTTTGACAAGACAGTCATGACAGCTAACACCTCGTCATGGGACTCTCGGACGATCCAATGATTCTCTCTCCCCAGCAAACCTTTTGTGAGACGAAAAATGATGTGCCTCCATCAGCAACATCGATGACGTGGCCCTGGTCTTTCTTGGCTGTCGATCCACCAAGACCTGTCTCGCCTCTTTCATTATGGATACTACGAAGATGCCCCCCTCCCTCTTGTGGTGCTTTGACAGTCCGGGGGTTCCAGCAGCAACACAGCGACTTGTCGTCGTCGTCGTCCTTAAACGTTTTCTGCTGACGCAGCATGCATGCATGCATACACCAGGAGGATTACCAATACATGGGCTCCAACAACGACTTATCCTTGACATCCGACCGTTCTTCTGGCAATCCCGTAGTAGGAGGATACCAATATGTATATTCCCCGCCAAAATGCAGCAAGTACCGCAATCCATAGAAACGATGATCGTCAATCTGCGTCATTGGAACGTACGCACAGAGTGTGGGGATGCGCAAACACGTGATTTGCTGAATCGTTTGATCGTCTCCAATAAACAAGTCTCTCTCCATAAATCCTCGAATGGTGTCTAAAAAGGCCGCATGAAAGGTTCTCCACGTATCCTTGTATCCAATCATTTGATATCCGGAATGATAAAAGAATCGTCCTTGATTGCACTTGTCGTTCCACCAAACATAGGGGGGTGGCTGGGGTTCCTTATACGCCATTTGCAAGATGCGATCACGCGGTATCAAGTGTCGTTGGACAATCAGTTCCTTGTCACGGTATCTACTAATGTCGTCTCCATTTCGTCGAAAGCAGCCAATGTCGGCCCACATGTACACGTCAGAGTCAAAGGGGTTAAGATCGATGGCGGTCTTGACGAGAAAGGATTGCGAGAGAGCCCATATCCACAACTTCACACGGGGTCTGCGCAGGAACCTTTCGGGATTCTTGTCTTGTTGTGTCTGCCAAAATGCCTCGTCGTGAACCATTGGGAGTTGTGACAAATCCAGAGGAACGACTACCGTTCGATTCGTGGCGTGACTTCTCAAGCCCTGAATGGTTTCAACCATTGCGGGTGGTGCGAAGATTACCATGGCGTCTTGGAGAGAAAGCATGGTGGACACCATTGTCAGGTATGCTTTTTCGGCAGATTCGGATTTGACCGTAAAGTAGCCAGTCACGATTGTATTTTGAGCTGATACAAGAGTGTCTTGTTTCAAGAGCTCCAAACCAAGGGGATTCGACGTGCCAGCAGCAACTGACGGGTTTTCTCTGGGCACTTCGACTTTCTCCTCCTCAACAACTTTCCGCTTGATCGCAATCTTGGGTACAATCGCTTTTGGTTGCGGTTGAGGACACCGGGGGCCAGTCAATATCACCACATTATCCTGCGGTGGTGGTGGTGCTCTAAAGGCTGCATCGCCGGACTTTCCATTCATTAGAATGATGGTAGAGAGAATGAGGAACACCAGAGTGAGGTACAAAAAGACTAAGACTGGTGCACGCTTCTTCTTCCGTTGCGACGACGCTCCTCCTGGAGCACTGTGAGCATCTGCCATCACCATAAAATGCTCTATGTTTGTGGGGTGAGATGACATATCGTCCTTCACCAACTTGAAACTGTACAGCATCATTGGAGTGATGTGAGTCGTGGTGCCGCACACGCAGTGGCACATTCAGTCTGATAGTCATTCGATTCGTGACTACAAGGCTCTGTTGCTCTTCGTGACTCAACCTACTTGTAGATCTATACTTCTTCACCTTCGCGTGTCCAATAGCAGCAATATGCGGAATCCCCCTTGTGTAAACTAGTGCACATGCTTTGGGTCGCGTCAGCATCACCCGTGCGCCGACCCACTCTAGTGCAGCCATAAATGCAACGACCGAGAAACAAGACCTAACCAGAGTGTCTTTAGTCTGTAGAACAACAAAAGCTACCACCATTTGGTCGATCCTTGTTCGATCTATCAAAAATGCATTCATTGTGTTTGTGTTTCTCGGTCTTGCAAGACCCCTAAAACAGAGCACCCTATATACTCACTACACTACAAAGAGACGACAAGCCGAATCTCTCTTACCCGAGAACAATCACCACTCGCCATGCACTAGCTACCAGCCCGCTATTTAGGTAATTGCTACCAAGCAGCGGGCGCCCAGCAACTCTGTATTCCGAGTACTGTATAGCGTCACTACTACCAACGCAATCTGGCTGCCGCGACCCCTTCACTTTGCTGTTGTCGAGACTGGTGTGTACTACTACAAGTCAGCCGAACTCTGATGCTATCCAACCAGCTTATCTAGCTGCCTGATACCAGCCAGCAGGATTTGGACGAACTAGTTGACGGCGTACAATGAGCGAATACTAAGCAACGTGGTCGACTCCGTG
>JAVCKV010538455.1:0-11212 GCA_032274145.1 Herpochondria borealis | reverse complement strand
TTAATGTCACGGTAGCGGTTGTTAGATCGTAAGCGTCACGTGAATTACATCTAGCAACTGCTGTCGATAGCGCGCATTCTTTGTTTTCCATATTCAAGGAGAACGCCGTGTCGCAACAACTTACCCCAAAACAACAACGCTGGTCAGAGATACTCGAATCAGCAGATAACTCCGGTCTCTCGCTCGTCGAGTTCGCCAAAGCTAATCAGCTAAATGGGGCGACTGGGGAATTCGGAAAAAATAGTACGCTAAGCCGTCAAAGCCTATGAAATGGCATTTTCTGGTTGTTATAAACAATTAACCATGTTCAACCCGCATAGCGTGAGATATTTAGAGTTTTCGTTCTTCAAGTACGGAAATCCAGCGTCCATCATCAATTTCCAAGCGTATGCGAAAAGCCATTTTTCAGATTGCTGTTCAATCATTTGATGTAAGGCAGAATCCCTTGACACTCCATCCAGATCATCCATACAAATCACTGAACCGATCAGACGTTGAAGCTGTTGCTCCTGTTTGTCTTCACTGATCGTTTGAAGCTTTACGTCAGCTTGTCGCAGTGACAAATGAATGACGAGTAAGAGGTTTAACAACACATCCATCTGCTCAAGTGTATTGCCCATTTTTTGCTGCACAAGTACCGATGCCAGTAGATGGGGTTGCTCTTGATAAATCGTATCAAACAACTGCTCCTTTTCAGCTAGTGACATTGCGTCAGCTTGAGCTATTGCTGCGTTTAAATGAACAGGTAATACCTTAGCCATTGTAGGTGTCCATTGAACTCTATCAGGCGCTGTCAGGTGATTGAGGAAGGTGTTCCTGCAGCCCAAGCTCATGCCACATCCAGTCAAAGTCCTGCGGTGCACCCGGTGTGCTTTTATCTGTGTTGGCCAAAGTCTTTAGCCAGTTGATGACCTTGTGTTGTTTGTCTGGATCCGCCGCGCAGTCACGAGGCGTTTCATTGTCTAACATGGGAATGCGTTCATCGAGTGTTTTTCGGTAGTGTTGCATCAGGTGTTGTTGGATTGCAGCCTGTACTTCAGGATTGTTCTGCAGCTCTGGATCAAATCCTTGTGTCTTGGGTGCGTTTGCTGCCATCTTTTCCAGGTTTGCATGAGTAACAATGGGGTCTTTCTGTAGCGCATCACCCAGTAGAGATTGCAATAGATGGGCGCCTAACTTGCCACGCTCGACCGAATTGGTTTCAAAATGCAGTTGATTATCTCGTAGTTCAAGATGACCGAGTACCGTATTTGATTCATCACTGCGTAACCATTTCCATACATCAAATTCGTCTTCCTTGATAAACGCAGAATGATTGGCGAGTTGATCGCGAATGAAAGACTGATCACCAAGCTTTGGAAACCGATAGCGTGTGACAACGATCTTCTCATTGTCTGTGTTATACATTCTAGGCGCTGGTCGAACGCTATCGCGCATTACATCGACTGCCCAAAAGGTGAAAGCCGTCTCGGGGAACATCATGGCGGATTCATCGTCAACGTTAAGCCGAAAGTCATCTGTTATCCCTTCAGCCTCTGCAGCTTTGGTCAGCTCTTGGTTCATCACTTCCATGTCATTCTTCACTTTGTCGAGTACCCTCTGAACGCGAGGCGCTGCTTCAAGTGACAAAGGAATAAGCGAGCCTGAGAACAATCGCTCCGAGCCCATCGGTATCACACGGGCGGCTAGAGCAGTCCACTTGGCAATGCTCTGACTAGCGGTTCTCTCTAACACGCGGACCGAATTGTCTTCAGTGCCGTAGGGTCGTACATCGATCCAAGCACCGGCTTCCACGTCAGTGACTTCCCAGAATCGCACTTCTGATTCAGCAAACGCACGGAGGTAGCGTCGCCCGTGAGCCCCTTCTCGCCATCCACGCGTTTTGAGGTAATCAGCGATGGCGCTTTTCGGCTCGTCGTCATCCCAGTGAAGTGTCGCCATTTGCTCAGTTAGAAAATCCCACGCCATGTGTTCACAAGGGCCACCGAATAATGCGGCCGCCACGTCGTCAATACTCCAATTAAGTTGTTTAGCGATCGGTTCAAAAAAATCATCCATCAAGTCATCAAAACGCGGCGACCAGATCGGCGATGCACTAATGAAGTCCATCAAATGACGAACCGCTTTGTTAATTTCTTTTTGTGCTTTGACAGAACTCATCGTTAAGGGAATGCCGGGTTAGACAGCCAATCAATGATCACCTGTAGCTGCGTTTGATCAAGTGTTTTTGCTGCCTCAATAAGATCAAAGTCCAAAGTATTTTCACCAAGCCAGACAGCACTGAAAAAGCGCGCCATGATGGCTTCACCGTGAGAGAGTGTGCCAAAAGCCTTGCGCAAACCATCAATGTCGCATTCACGTTTATCAAAATCCCAATAAGGTGCAAGGTGTGGATACGCATCCAACATCTGTTTGAATTGGCGTTGTTCAGCTGAGAGTGTGAAATGCCCTGATGTGACTGTCATGGTCAATGACTCCTTGTTTGTCTGTGTGCGCTAATCAATCGACGCACGATGTTGATTGATCAATCGGGTAACGGTCGATGGATGTACCTGAAACAAACGTGCAGCCTGTGAACCAGATTTTTTCCCGGAACCAACCAATTCGATGATCTCGTCGCGTTGCGCTTGTGTCAGCTTAGGTCGGCGTCCACCAACACGACCGGCTTTACGCGCTTCCTCCAACCCGTGACTGGTTCTCTCTCGCAACATCGCCCGTTCAAATTCTGCAAACGAGCCGACCATCTGCATCATCATTCGACCTGCTGGGGTCGCTGTATCGATCGATTCAGTCAGACTTTGAAAGTGTGCCTCGTTGTGTTCGATACGTTCGAGCACCACTAGCAAGTCCTTCAATGAGCGTGAGAGTCGATCCAATTTCCACACAACCACACAATCATCACTGCGCAGTTGATCGAGCATGCGCTGCAACTCCGGACGATCCCACCGACCGCCTGAAGCGCTCTCCTGGAAAATCTTTTTACAGCCCGCTTTTTTAAGCGCGCTGATTTGCGATTGAGCATTTTGATCTTGTGTTGATACGCGTGCATAACCAATCAGCATTATTGCGTAAACCTATTGCCATTTGAGATGATTATGCAATAGGTTTGTGCAAAGCGCAATCCGGCATTCTATCGTGGCCATCTATAATGTTGCGCAAACGAACGTTTATGCAATGGCTGCGCGACCAGGAGAATAGAACATGCCTCGACGCTCCGTGTTGTCGTCTGCCGATCGAGAGACCTTGTTGGCATTGCCTGAGTGTGATGCTGACATGATTCGTTACTACAGCTTCTCGGATGCGGATGTAGCGCTCATACGAGGTAGACGCGGCGATGCAAACAGATTAGGTTTCGCTATACAGCTCTGTCTGCTTCGTTACCCCGGTGTTGCGCTGTCGCGTGATCGATTAGTACCGGATTCAATCATTCAATGGGTTGCCAGTACGTTGTGGCTGGACGCATCAATTTGGTCAGGCTATGGGTTGAGGGATGAGACACGACGAGAACATCGACAGGTATTACTCGACTACCTGCAGATAAAAGCGTTCCGCTTTTCTGATTTTCGCACGCTTGTTAATGAACTTAACTCAGAGGCACTGCAAACCGACAAAGGTATTTTACTAGCGACACACGCGTTGGCGCACCTTCGCAAGACTCGTGTTGTCGTACCGCCCATACGCGTGATTGATCGTGTGTGTTCGCAAGCAATCATGCGAGCCAATCGTCAACTGCACAGCAGGCTTGTCCGTCCCCTTACCGAATGTCATCGACATCGCCTTGATGAACTACTGTCGTTGAGGCCGAACAGCACCATCACTTGGATGCTATGGCTTCGTCAGTCACCGATGAAACCAAACTCTCGAACCATCCTTGAACATATTGAAAGACTGCGTTGCTTTCAGGCGCTGGAACTACCGCCTACTACCGGTCGTGATGTTCATCAAAATCGTCTGCTGAAGATGGCGCGCGAAGGTGCGCAAATGACACCACGTGATTTGGGTAGATTTGACAACGATCGACGTCACGCGACATCGGCAACCTGCACACATAGGTGTGCCACAAGGTGCTGTTATCTCGCCTTTGTTGTCCAACATCTACTTGCACTACGTCTTTGATTTGTGGAGTCACAAGTGGCGATCGGAAAGAGCGCGGGGTGATGTCATCATCGTAAGATATGCTGATGATGCCGTTCTGGGTTTTCAAAGTAAATGGGATGCAAATGAATATCGTGTGAAACTTGAGCGTAGGCTAGAAAAGTTTGGGCTTACACTCCATCGTGATAAAACTCGTTTGCTCCGGTTTGGCCGATTTGCTACGCAACAATGTGCTGAGGAGGGTTTAGGGAAACCGGAAACATTCGATTTTCTTGGCTTTACTCACGTCTGTACGAAGAAGCGCAATGGTGAGTTTCAAGTTGGACGTAGAACATCACGAGCTCGAATGGTACGCCAGATAAAGGCAGTACAAGTTGAGCTCAGACGACGACTTCATTGGCGACCATTACAGACATTGAAATGGTTAGCTCGTGTCATGCAAGGGCATATGAACTACTATGCTGTGCCCGATAATATTTATCGGGTGACACTGTTTCGTGATGAGATAGTGAGAAGGTGGTTCAAAATTCTTAGGCGACGCAGCCAACGATCTTCAATTGTGTGGAGTTGGTTCTGTCAATGGGTAAATCGTTTGATGCCAAGGGCACGCATTGTTCACCCTTATCCGGGGGAGCGCTTCTACGCCAAATACTCTCAGTAGGAGCCGTATGCGTTAGTAGCGCACGTACGGATCTGTGCGGGGGGTACCAGGTGACTGGTATCCCTACCGCGACCCGAACTCCGTTGCCTGGAGAAGATTGGAGGCGTCGAGCGGTTCATTGTCGATACATTCCATGGTGGAACCTACATAGACCCAACAACTGCTAAAGATAGGCAATTTGACATAAGAGCGATTTGCTCTCCGGTCAGGGAAGTGAAGCATAATCACCAAATATTGCAGTCCGTCGAGTGCAAGAACCTTTCTGAGAATTGCCCACTACTAGTTCAACGGTCAAGAAGAAGATCAGAAGAATCTTTTATCGAGTGCATTTCCACGGAATATCGTGATCCTGATACAGATTATTCGCTAAGAGGTTCGCCATATACAGTGCCTCGTGCCCTTGGATCACATGGTTTTATCCTGAAGGAGAATTTGTAGGGAAGTCTTGTGCCAGAGTGACCTACAACAAACAAAGCGGAGCTAAAGGGAGCGATGCTGAAATTCACGAAAGATGGACTCAAGCTCTCGGATCCCTTGGCGGAACGCTCTCTAGAGCCTCGGCAAACGCAGAACATCTTAATAGCTGGAAAGTAGGCGGTAGAAATTTTTTATTACCGATCGTTGTAATTCCTGATGGAACACTTTGGGCTATGGATTATGAGCATGACGGTTCTATGGTAGAGGGACCAAAGCAGGTGGAGGATTGTACGTTTTTTATAAATCGTACATTTCATTTGACGGATGAAACAGCATTCACTGCAAGTCACTTACATTTTATGACGGAATCGCGCTTGCAAGGCTTTGCTTGGGATGCCTTGAATTCGCTGCACGCGACATTGTTACAGCGCGCTGGATCAACTAGCTACAAACGGTGATGGTGTGGCCGACAATGTGGTAGCCAACAACCTGATCGATTCGGACAGTGACGGTATCCCGAACTTTCTGGACCTGGATAGCGACGGTGACGGATTGCTGGACATTACCGAAGCCGGTGGTACCGATATAAACGGCGATGGTCTGGTAGATCAGTGGACTGGCAGCGACGGTGACGGTATCTCGGATCGTGCAGACGTTGATGTGACCGGTGGAGAAGATCTGGATGGTGATGGCATTGATGATTTCGCTGATGCAGACTTTGTCATGCTGACGGACACTGACGGTGATGGCGTCGTTGATCTGTTTGATGATGATTTTCTTGGGGACGGCTACATTCTGCTGGCAGCAAATGGGGCGCCAATACTCGGTGGTGCATTACCGGACGTTGATGGAAATAATATTCCGGATGTGTTTGAAGCGAATGTCGAAGATCCAGCAGCTGCAGTAGGCGAAGGCGTTATCCACACGGGTCTGGCAGGGGGGTGGTTGTTCAATCGCACCGGCTGGTAGCAAAGGTCCGATCGATCCCTTACTGGCAATTTTGGCCGCATTAGCAGCGTTCGGCTTGCGGTTGCAGCGCCGTCGGCCGGAGGTTGATTAGTGGTCATAACAACTGCCTGAAAGCTCAGGCAACAATCGATGTGAAGAAAAACGCCAGCGCTATGCTGGCGTTTTTCTTTCTAAAGGAAACGCTCTAGGGTATGCGGTTTCAAGCATATATACATTCCTTTTTGTTGGTAAAAATCCGTCAATACCCTCGGTACACGCAATGACCAAAAAGCTATTTTAGGATACGACGGAAAGTGCTCATGCAGTTTCAAACCCCAAACCTCATTAAACAGAAATTCAGGGCTGCTGATGTTCCAAAAGCTATCCCTTAATTTGTAGTGGAGCCAATGCCAAATTGCTGTGCTGTGGTGCCATTGCAAGAATATTGTTGTAATTGAAGTGACAGTGCGTTGGAATTGCTGGGCACATCAAGACATTTACCGGAGTGAGCGAACGCAAGTGATTTTCCGTTCATGCGCACACGTTGATTATTGCCACCAACGCAATCCCACATATGGATTTTTGCTAAATTGTTACTAGAAACACCCACTACGTCGATGCAGCGACCGGTTTCGAGGCTGCGTATTTCGTATATGCCATTACCTACGCTGACACGATCGAACTGCTGGTTAATACCGCCCGTGCAAGTGTTCTGAGTTAACGGCGCACCGTTGCCACGATCAGCGTTCAATACCGTCAGACACAAACCGTTAGCTAACTTAACTGCATTCGTGCCAATTGATTCTTTACTATCAGACAGTACTTGTACCTCGGCAAGTGCCAAAGCACCGTTTCCTGCAAGTTGTAAACGCACGTACCGGCCCAATCGGTCAATATCGAGCCGCGTTTCTGGACGAGCGCTTGATATATGAAATTCACTGACCAGAGGCTGGGCTAGCGTTTCAGAAAGGCTCGAGTTTCTGAACGGGGAATCAGACACAATGACATGGTAATTTTCGAGGATTTCATCGCAACAGTCTGTTCGACCGTTGACAACAATCTGTTTTATGTTCCGCTGTTCTCCAAGATCAACTTCCCACCATGGTTGTACGCTGCTTGCTGTTCTGGTTACGCTGCCGTTAGCTACAGCGCCATCGGTATTGTCATCGATTGCTAGAAAAGCTCCTGCATTACCATTGGTTGATGATTGTGTAGCTGTACCATCAAGCGCTACATTGAATGCTGGACTCGATGGTGCAGGGTCTGACAACGATTCTCGTAAATTGACAATACTGGCCACCGAAGGCACTCCTGACTGATCTATGATGAAAAGCATGTAGTGGCCTGGTGGGGCTATATTTGCGTTTGTTGGCGTTTGCACGCTGAGACCGGATCCTGTATTCGAAAAGCTTAACGGAATGAAGCGCTGCTCCATGTTTTGCGAATGTGTAACTGAACCGCTTCGAACAAGTGATACCCGACTGATTTGATTCGCCTGAGACGTTGTGACGTTAAAAGCCTGACCAAAGGTAATTGCTTTGGGTACGCTCGTTATTTGTGGTCGCGGTGCAAGGGACCCTGACCCATTTTTCATGAACAAATAAGGTGGTGTGAATACTTGGCCGTTTCTTTGAAGGTAACCTTCAGATTGGCATTCAGAACATATTCCACCACCTGCCGATAGCACCCGTGCATCTGGTAGAAGCAGCGCCGTGGAATGATACTGACGGGCACGATCCTCTTCTGCGAGTGGTTGCCAAACGCCGGTATTCGGATTCCAAAGCTCGGCCTGGAACACGCTGTTCTGCAAATCAACGAGGCTTCGTCCCGAGGAGAAGCCACCAGTGGCAAGAACAGTTCCGTCTGCGAGTACCGTTAAGTTGTGCTGTCGGCGGCCATTGTTCATGGGCGCGCTGTCAGAAACAGTATCAGTAGTAAGATCTATAAGTTTGGTGGCTTGTTGATCTGCACTCTGAAAACCACCACCTGCGACAAGCACTTTGCCCACGTCATACATGGCGTAGCTTCCGTAAGAACGTCGCACCTGATCACGTTGCATCGCTGTGCTGAAAGAGCCTGTGCCATCGGTGTTTACATAGCCGAGCTGAGGGTCTGGGCCAAGAAGTGCAACTCGGCCATCGGGGGCAGTTTGTAACCAAGGGTATTCCCGGTTGTTCCAGATTGGAGAGGATGCACTTGTTAATTGACGTATTGAACCATCAATTTCTCGTACCTCGGATATTGCAGCTCCACCGCCAGTGATCAGCATTTCGCCGTTTGAGAGAGGTGTTACCGAAGGGTACCAACGCGTAAAATCCATGCGTTGACCCTTAGCCCAACTATTTGATAACGGATTGAAAGTGTGCGTTTCTTTGATGCCATTCAAAGCGGCATCGGCATTACCACCAGCGATAAACAGGCGGCCATCCTCGAGTGTGGCAAACCCGGCACAAAACAGGTTGTAACCGGTATCGGCGTCGATACGTTCGTGCGTGTTTGTCTCGGGATTCCAGATGGAGGCTCGTGTGAAAGAGTGATCGTTGTAAGTTTCAGTTGGTGCATCGCCTACTGAGTCAAACGTCAATACTCGCCCGTCCGGCATAAGCGATGAAAAAACCGGGATTACTGGCCAGTCCTGTAGTGGCTCCCAGCGGCCAGTTAGCGCAGGATCGCCTGCCTGCATTTGCGCTTGCATGTTTGGCTTTAGCCCTTGCATGTTTAATGTGGGTAGCAACTTAATTTTGCTCAATGCCGTCGCTGCTTTGTTGTAGCTCTTTGGATTTACTCCGAGTTGCTCTCTTTCGATGCGAAGGATAAGCGCCAACTCTTCAGCTAAGGATGGCGCTGAGTCGATTTGCTTATGACCAACGATTGCTGCAGAGGAATTGCTTATCTTATCTGAATGGGAAGAGCTCTCATCGGTTGTTGATGTGTGAGCCATTGCTACCGTACTACAAAATACAATACTCAAAGTACTGAGTACTCGTACACTCAACGCGTTCTTAAGGCGATATTCAAATTCGTTGCTAGTAGCGAACTCTAAGGCTTTTCTGGCACGCATATTCCCGACTCAATATTTATTTATTCTTACGACAAATGATTGCATATGCAAGATAGATGGTATGTCGACTAATTCAAATAACTAAGCTCTGATTTTGCAATCGTGTACGCGATCACACTCTGGTGTTTATCAGATAGCTCTACCTGCCATCACCTTGAGTAGTTTGCCAAGCCGCGATTACACGCGATATCGCGAGTTGGGGTGAATCTTCACTAGTCAAAGAATGCAAGTGGTAAACATCTGTAAAGACTCTACTGCCGTTTCTTTTCAGGCCCCGCGTGTTGATAGTGTTAGCCTAATGATCTAATCAGTCAGCCTGACCACAGATATTTTTATTCTCGTAGGATCTCTCACCGAGAAATTTTTGTTCCTCAAGGTTATTCAATCTTTATTAAATAGCGATGGGGCAACCACCTGCTTTTGTGAGCGCCAAGGTATCCACGTCTAGACAAGCACCCAAAGCCCGCGCGAAGCTGTGTCCTCGTGTTAACAGGAGCGCTCTATGCAACCAGATACCCTCACTACTGAGCATACCAGTCTTCAAACACTGAGCCGCGAAGCATTTTGGCAGCGCCATGTTGAACCATGGCGCGACTCACAGATGTCCAAGATGGCGTACTGCAAACAACACGCGTTGACTTATCACCAGATGATTTACTGGTCGAGTAAATCTGACGAGATGGATGCCAATGAGAGCAATGCTTCTGGAGATGGTGGTTTTCTCGCCGTCAGTGTTGCCCCCTTGAGCGTTGGTGTCAGCGTACGACAGCCTAATGGAATAACAGTCGACGGCATTGATGAACACAGCGCTAACTGGGTCGGCAAGCTGGTTCGTCAACTATGAACCAACGCTACGCACTTCGTCCCAGTGCAACGATTCCGCTTATCTACTTGTATCGACCTTATGTTGATTTTCGCAAAAGCCATCGTGGCTTAACGGCTATTGTTTTGTTAGAGCTTGGACATGATCCGTTCAACGGCGTGCTCTACGTTTTTAGAAACTGTACGTTCAACGAACTCAAAATCTTGTTTTGGGAGAACAATGGGTTTGTTCTCAACTACAAGAGTTTGGCCGAAGAGAAGTTCCATTGGCCTGATGCAAACACAACATTATTTGAACTCAACGGCGAACAACACAATTGGTTGATTGATGGTTATGATCTTGCACGCATGACACCACATAAAGTGTTGCATTATGAGTCCGCTTGTTAGGCATGGTTTGTTATAATCCGATCTATGTTTTCATTCGGCGCCAACGGTTCTTTCCCACACTTATCTCAAGATGAGTTGCCAACGCCGGATGCAATGATGTTGGCCCTTGTTGAGCAACAGAAGTTACTCAATGATAAAGACACCAAGATAGATAATCAGCAAAAACTGATCAACGTATTTGAAGAAAAACTACGCTTGATACAGCAGCGTGAGTTTGGCACCAGCAGCGAAAAAAACCTCTTACAAACTGATTGGATTGCAAATGAAGCTGAACAGCTCGTGGACGGTGAGTTGGATGCGTACGATGGCGAGATAGAAGAACCTGCGCCGAGTAAGCCAACACGCAAGCGAAGACCACGCAAGGGGTTTTTAAAGACCTACCACGCATACAGCAGTTCATTCGTTTTACAGACGAAGAGCGTGACGGTGCAATTGAAACGTTCTTCGTTAAAGTGAAAGAAGAGTTGGACATTGTTCCTGTCAGGATGAAAGTGATCGAGATCATGCAGGAAAAGGCGGTATACAAGGACAAAGAGGGAGAGCGCAGTTTAAAAGCGGCCCAACGTCCACCGCATCCGATTGGCAAAAGCGCCGCGTCAATCCCAAGCTATGAATCACGTAAGCACTATCCTAACTACTCAGACAGTATGCGATCCAAAAGACGGCACGATTGTTGGTGGGGTGCCAAACATGAGTATTTATGATGCACGCTCAGCTATGAATCGTGCCGAGACATCTCGATGAGTTTTTATTTTGTGTTGACTAAAAGGATCGATAGAGGGCAAAACGAATTCGCAGGTACAAGAAACCCTCTGTCC
>JAVCKV010538233.1:662-11213 GCA_032274145.1 Herpochondria borealis | reverse complement strand
TGACCACGCGCTCGACGTCGCCGACAGCCTGGCCCTCAAGGCCATTGTACGTGTCGCCTTGCAGCCGCTGATGCACTGTTGGAAGGAGCGGAAGCAGCACGATGCCGCCGTAGCGCTCGCTCACGTCTTGACGTTGCTTGCGCCAAACCATAGCGGGCTGCGCAACGAGTTGCGCAAGCGCGTGCTTGCCGATGGAAGCGCTTCGCACTCGTCGGCGGTCATGCGGGCCGGGCACGATGTGAAGGACGAGTACATCTTCACGGCTGCGGCATGCTTCTCGTTCCGCGAAGCTCTTGGGTATACATCGGCGGAGAACGGCCGGAGCGGCCATCTCATCCTGTGGATGCGTGTTGCGCACGCCATCATGTCCAGACATGTGCTTAAAAAAGGGACGTCTGTGCAGACGGATTGTGCCGACGTGTTCGAGCAGTGCGCAAAGGGCGCGCAAGTTATGACAGAGCTGGTTCGAGCGCAAGGGAAGGCGCGTGGCATGCACTTCTCGAACGTGATCTATTGGGCCTGCAAGCTGATCAACGTGTGTAGTGTCACGGCGAACAAGATCCTCACCGCTGGCCTGCTCCCTGGCCCTTTTTCTGCAGACGTTTGGGGCAATCTCTACCATGTGCTCCGCGACCTGCTCACAACCATGAGCTATGACTCGCGTTCAAAAAGTCTGGGCTACTCACGTGCGGTAGAACCATCGGATTCCGAAAGCAGCCTGCTACGTTCCGTCTCACTGCTTTGTGGGATGAAGTTGGTTGAGACGTCTGCTCTTGAGATATGCGGTAAGGGCGACGGTGCCTCCAAGTTTGACATTCCGTACCCGCTGTCGAAGATGCTGTCATCGGGGAGACCTTCCTGTCTTGAGATAGAGTACTTTCGCAACCTGGTCGCACGCACAGGGCTGAGTCACGATGATGGGGCCAGTTCTCGCATCCGTCTGCTCGACTCGCTTGTCGGATACTGCGTCGACGATAACGCCTTGGTAAAGGTGAGCATGAGCTTTCTACTTGACGCGTCATCAGCTGCCGCGGCGATCGCTAGAGGCGAATGTCGCCTCAAACCAGAGTCCCTGTCCAGAACGTCGTTCCTCGTCTCCCACGGCGACGCGAACGGCACATCTTCACTTTCCCTGTCTGCGTTGCGATCCGTGCGAGAATTCTCGGGACTGTCATACGGGATGAAGAAAATCACCTGTGAGGGGCCAAAGCTTGTTCGCATGATCCTCGACCAGGATTCCCTGGAGAATGCATTGTACGGGAAGAGCCGGATGGCACGTGAGGGCGACGCGTTCACTCCCAGCTCTTTCGATTCCGACTTGCATGTCAAGACTAAGGAGAATCTCACAAGACACAAGGGAGTTGATCATCTTCTGGCGGAAGACCTTGAAAGTCGGATAAAAGCCAAGTTAAAACATTGTGCGTCCGGCATTTTGGGACGAACATCTGTTCATGAGGAGCCTCACAACAACCGGCTCTCAACCGTTCTACGCGGTCGAGGGCTTCAAAATCTCGTCGCAACACAGAAAAACATCGCGATCATCGTGTTTGCGGCCAATTATCTACTAGAGTCTATACAGGCCGACCTTGTTGCGGTAGAACGCACGTCTACTCAAGAATGCCAGTCACGGTTTACGATTATCGACGTTGTACTTGATCTTCTCTCTGCGCTGTCCGAGACAAAGCTCCAGCATATTCGCCCTGCCGCGGGCAATCTACCCGTCTGTATCAGCACATGTCTCGACCTCTACCAACTGCTGGTAAACCGGGCAGGACGTGGCACTGAGAATTCATCATGGCTTGAATATGTGAACAAGCTAAGTGATGTTATTGTCAAACTGGCCTCAAACTTTACTTCCAATCTACTTCAAAGCATCGTTGAGGAAACACGCATCACCCGTGAAAAGTTGCAATCTGTATTACAGTATTGTCTCGATGAGTTCTCAACGATGCCCTCGAGTACGCCTCGGGGGCAAAAGAGAAGGCGTAGGCAGGGAACTGATCCGAACAAAAGGCAGCGAGTTCCGTCCCCAACCCAATCGCACCACAGCTTCATGAGTGCTGATAGAGATGCAGACGTGGAGCAAGATCCGAGCGATGACCCGAGGTTCCCGGATGATCCATACGACCTCGAAGTAGACTCGGGTTCTGAATTCTTGGACGGTTTTGGGGAGGAGACTTCTAACACGCCTAGAAAAGTAAGCGATGAGCACAACGGTGGCGAAAGCAACGCTGAAGAGGTCGAATGCGGCGGAATTGTGAAAGTCGTGGAGATGATAGCACGAGCGATGCCTTCTGCCTGTGAGCCTGTTCGGACTCATTGTGAGCGAGCGCTCTCCGAAATAACTCGTGAAGAGGGTATTCTGTCTCCAGACGGAATTGCTAGGCCTGCTTTGTTCTCACCTATTCTAAACGCCAACTACCTGAACTATCGTTCTCTTGTTTGGAACCTGCTCCACAGTCTCTCTGACACCAAAGCAGGAGTACTAGCAGGCCTTGACATATGTAAGGTTGGTCACTACTGGAAGCAGCTTGAAATCATGTCTCAACACTATGTTAATCACTACGTCGAGTTGGTACACGAAGGAAAAAGAAAGCAGTATCCCGTTCCAACGCAGCTTGAGGAGGTTCGACTCGTATTTCTGAAGCATGCCTGCCGCTTCATTGAGTGCCTTCTATCGGACTCGGCTCTAGATGTTCGTGAGTTCCTACCTGTGTCCAAGGATGTGTATAACTCCTTGTACGGCATTACTCAAACCGTGGACTTCTTCAGGAAGCAGCACGCCTTTCGCATGCCGAGAAGTATCCGAATTTGCTTTCTCCGTTTTGGCCACGTGGTCATATCCAAGCTGTCCAACCCTCGAGCATCAAAACTCATGGATCAATTGTGCACGGAAGAGCAGCTCGTGAGAATGAACGGACTCTTAAAACTGATTCAGGGCGCGATGTTCAAGTCTGTTGCCGAAGCGGATGCTACTGTGCGTCTTTTTGCTGCCCGGTTGGTACCATCAATCCTTTTATTCAATCCTTCTCGAGAAAACGTCAATAGTGAACAGTTACTACATGACTGCCTACCGCCGAGTGCTGCCTGTCAGGAATTCGATTGTGACGGGAGCGATGGCCCGAATGATGAAGAAAACGCTGAGGAGCGCGAAAAGTACACGAGGTGGAGCATTTCAGATGAGCATCGGTCTGAGCTACTGTTACTTCATCGCTCCTTTACGTTTCTTGGTTCTCGAGCTAAGGGTTGTTCTGCGCTTATCACTCTCACGGAATTTTGCGCTGGTCATGAGGAATTCGTACCCTACTCTCTCACTCAAGTGTATTCTAGGTTGAAAGAATCTGCTTGGTATGTCGGCTACGCATACTTTCTCCTTGCTCGTATCTGTGCAGCTCGAAACGTCCCGAGCCCGTCAAAGCTATTCCATGTCTATTCTCGTGTTATTCTTCCGCGGATGTTCGATGAGGACAAAGAAGGAACAGTTCCGTACGACTTACCGATTGCTGTCATCGTCGACACGGGACACCACTCAGAGGGTGCCGCAATTGATTGGGCAATCTCTCACCAAACGATGCTGCTGCCACACCTACTTGTTCGTGAGAAATCTCACAGTTTACAACGAACATCCAAGTTTGCCGAGTTTATCGCCAGTGACATAAAATCGGTCCTTGAAAAGAATGTGGAGTCCTTCTCGCTTGTGTTCCCGATGCAATTTTCGGCCAAACTCTACAAGCAGGGACGCTTGCTTTGGAATGCCATTGATGAAGTGTTGGATAACAAGTCTTTTGATCACTTGAGGATGAGAAAAGCAGATGTCCTGTCATCATTACTCCGCAGCACTTCTTCACATGGAACGCAGTCCACTCTACTCAATTCCTCTTCAGAGAGCGATGTTCCGTTGGGGTTTCAACGGGACACGACTTCGCTGTCCCCACCGTTATACGATCCTCTCATAATTGCTATTGCTATTAATCATCTCTATGCACCGAGCACAACTGTTTTTATTCTTCCTGAAGAAGCTCTCAAAGGATCACTCTTCGCCGAAGTGTATGAAAAAGACGGTGATTCTGTCATTGCCGATCATTTTGAAGAGTTTCTTGTTGAGTGTCGCCGTCCAAACACCACTCTTCTCCGGTCTCTTTTGACTGTTTCGAAGCAAATGGATTCTTCATGTGGGACTTCGACTTCCCAAGATCGAAAAGACGCCTACTTTTGCGTCGGTATGTTGTGGCGAATGTTGAGTGTGTCGATATTTGCGAAACCAACTAACGAACGACGAGCTTTTTACAAACTGATGTCATACGGGTTCAACGATGTGAACACTGCAAGCGACGCGTCCTGGCTTTTCGCAGATGTTCACGAAAAGCTCATGAACCTCGACGACAGGAAAGACAAAGAATATTCACTGAGTGGATCCGATCTCGCACTTTCTCCAGCCCAGATGGAGCATTTGTGCAAGCTATCCACGTCCAGGGAAAGGCATGTTTACGAGCTTCTCTCCACTGTCTCGCCAGTTCTCGTTTCCATTGTCATGAATCCAAAGGGACGTGATCCTCTGAAGCTTCAAGAGCTCGCCTTAGTTTCTCTGACTGAAATCATGAGAGAATGTGCGTCTGAGGGCCTGTGGGCTGTGATTCTAGCTAATGGTCCTTTTCCCAAAGGGAAGGAGTTGAAGGAAGTTGGTTCGTTGTATGGACAAGCCGTTACGGAGATTGATGGTGCGCCGGCCGTAACTTCCGAACATGGCGTTCTCTCTTGCCTGAAAAGACTCTGTGGCATTCACGAACAAAGTAGATTTTCCAACGCTTTTCTCACCCGCCTTGCCTGTCTTCAAGAGCTACGAGATGCTCTTACTGAGAGCAATGTGACGAGACTTTCTTGTCTTATTCGCTGCCAAGGTTGGCTTCGCGACAGTGGAAATCCCGAAGTTCACTCAGAGACAATGAGCTCGTCCATATCTGTTGTGCTGGAATTGCTACAGAATGCGCATCAAACAAATAAGAAAGATGTGACGGCTCTATGCGCATTGCGCTATGAAGCTTCAAAGGCTTCGAGTGATGGTGTGGATGGTCTACTTCAGATTCACACTGAAACCTACCGAACCATCGCAGACGTGATACATACGCTGGGACTTCTTCATCCACACTCCGTACCGTTCATCCATTTGGGACAATTTGAATGCCATATTCCGCCTCTGGAGTTTGAGCTGCGATACGAGAATGAAGGGAGCGGCATCCGAAAAGCTCTTTACATCCTCTTGGACCTTCTTAGATCTGGGCCAGCCATTGTGAGTGAGTGTGCGCTGGGTGTTATCTCCTGACTCCTTTGCACGAAGGATGGAAAGTCAACGCTGGCGTTGGAAATTCGCAACCTTGAGGCAATCCGCTCATTGCGAATGAGTGATCGCTTATCCGGTGACTCGATATTTTCGACTAACAACTTTGATAAGCTTACCGACCCCAAAACCGGTGAGGTGTGGAAACTTTCATCGCTCCCATCGTTCATGGAACCAGAGGCCTGGAGTTGGTCTTCTAGTTTCTCAGGATCCAAGGCTGAGGTAGAGGACTGGACATGCACCATCGCGACAGTCTTAGCTTCAAATTGTAAGTCTCCAGCATTGAAGTCCTTAACGTTTGCCTGTTTCGCTTCGTATAGGATGTCTTGTGAAATACTTCCTTACATTCTACTTGACATTGTACAAAGCCTGAATATCGAAGATCTCTCTAAGTTGAGTGCGATCATCCGTGACAATATTATTTGTGATTCAGCAGCGCCAGTGTCCGTACTGCGGATCTTTGTTCATTCTCTTGATGTCCTTTGCCAAATTGGACTTCAAACATTGAACACACAAGGGCTTCCCTCACTCCTGAAAAAGAGTTCGATGCCTGATAAGATACCATGTCTGTATATTTTTGAGATCCCGTACCCACGTGTTATAAGAGCGGCATTGCGGTGTGGTTCTCATTTTTCAGCTATACGATTATGTCAGTTTTTTGTTGATCAGCAAGTTCTGCAACTTCATGTGAAGAGTGAAGTAACAATGAAGGGATCGAACCAACCCAATCGCCGGCAAAGCTCAAGTGGCGCACTTCGAAATGAAGATTCTGTAAAGATGGAACAAGAAACTCTCGCTGAGGTCAAACCCTGGGTGTTCGAGGCAATATCCCAGATCAGGGATGTCGATGGGATCAAAGCCTTCAGTCACAGTGACAGTTTTTCTGAAACCACCGCAACTTTTGGAAAGCTTGAGAAAGACTGGTCAATGGCACTCAGTTCATTGGCAGTGGTATCTAGAAATGAAAATGGTGCAGGTCGACTAGGTCCATCCTCAGACCTCGTGAGCGGTGGACACGAAGATCGTCTTGGAGTTGACCTCAACTTGGAGTACGATACTCTTCATTCATTAATGGACTTCGGATCTGTTAAGATGATTTCTCAGCAGTGGGATAGCATCATCATGCAAGTTGCAAAGGAAGGTATCCGGGCGCCTGATACAGATAGAGCCAAGATCACGGCACTAGAACAGATGAATGAATTGAGGTACGCGGCAGCTTGGAAGCTTCAAAGATGGGAGTCACCCCAAGTTCTTGAGGAGACATCATTAGGAGAGAAAATTGGACACGTGCAAGGCTGTGGCTTTCATGAAGCTATCTTCAAAATCCTTCATGGGTTGAAAAAGGGAAGACCGCTAGAAGTACCTGAGCATGTTGCCCGAGCAAGGGAAAATATCCTTCATGAGCTCTGCGAAGACTACACTTTGATGTCTACGGAACGCTTGCATGACGCTGCCTCCAGGTTGCGGGTACTACATGTCTTGGACCAAGCAAGGATGCTCTCAAAAACGCCAAGCACAGTTATTGAGAGAAATTCAACGCCAAGCTTCAATTGTGCACCATTGCTCGGGGTGGAGCAATCACAACCAGAAAGTTATCCAACCGCAAATGCTATAGCTTCGAGGATTGGTGGAGTAAGTCAGCGGTTTCCGAAACATCAACCCAAAATTCTTGATATCGATCAACTACTCGGATCTGCCTATGGTATTTCCGACCTCGAAGTCAAGGGCGTTGTACCATCCCGTGACGCATTCCTTTTGAACAACATCACGGAGGAGCTTCCAGTCGTCCTCTTGAGGAGCATCGGACACCACGAACGAGTCGCGGAAGGTGCAACCACTGTTTCAGCTCGAATTCTGTCGAAAAATGACCGAGGGTCATGGGCAAGATCTGCCGCAAGTCTGGGAATGGGAATGTCACCCTTATTTTCAGAGGGTGACACTCTAGATGGTGTGGCTTGTAAGTTGCAAGAGGCTCGACTTCAATGGAGCGCGAGCCACGATGCAAGTCTTCGGAAGAAGGCTCTGTTTGTTGTTAAAAATCTTATCTCTGATCATCTAGGAGGTCTTCTAGTCGACAAAGGTGACGCGAACAATGATGCATTTGTTGGTTCTCAGCAGACGCTAACATGGGCACCAACTGAGGGTGATGGAAAAAAACTCGCAATCCTGAGGTCGGAGGCATGTTGTCTTGCAGCAAACTGGTCGTTAGATATGCGGTCTCAAGAGCCACTCGAACTTTTTGAAACTTACCTTGTACCTGCCTTCAAAGCGACTAGTGCATTGAAGGGCGGTCGGACTGTCATCGGTCGCGCTCATTTTTCACTGGCCTCTTTCGCAGACGTGCAGCTTTCCAACATTGACGCGTACCGCAAGTCACGAAAGTTCACCGGCTTGGTGAACACAGTACAGGCGGCCGAAGAAAACCTTGTAAGGTTACGCGAGATGAAACAGCAAAGAGGATCAAAATCAAAGCCGGCTCGGCGCCGGTCACGAGCTTTATCTGACGCCTCAGGGACAGGAAATGACAAGGTCGGGAAAGATCTTGACTACCTCATTGCGATTGAGACCAAGAAGCTGAGTATGGACAAGGCGAAGATTGTCCAATTGAAGAACACATACATGAAATGGCAAATTCTTGCTTGCGAGTATTTTGCTGCCTGCCTCCGCTGTGGCACTCCGCATGACCTCCGTGCAGCTTTTCGCATGGTTGCGGTGTGGGTTGACTCGGAAGTGATGCGAGAGAGAATCACCCAGTCCCTTGTACAACAAAAAAAATCGCAATACGAACAAAGCGTCGATGTACCGGTCTCAAAGCTTCTTCCCCTTGCCCCGCAGCTTTTCTCTCGACTGAACCACTCTGAGAACGTCGGTGGTGCCCTTTTCCAGAAAACGCTGTCGAAAACGATGGAAGAACTGGTCGGCACCAACCCTGCGCACTGTCTGTGGCAGTTGTTAGCGCTCTCGAATGCGACCAGAGTATGTGGTGTTGATGAGAGGATGTCATCCCTGTATAAGGGTGATAAGGACAAGAAGGATGCTGCTGAAGCAATTCTCACCAAGCTGCACTCCAAGTTTGGTAGTACCGTCTATCAAATGAGAAGGGTGGCGGATGCGTACATCACGCTTTCCGAACGAAGCCAAACCCTCAAGGATGACAAGAAAGTTGTCGACCTCAGACGGAGCGAATTGTATCAACTCGGATCGTTACCGAATGTTCCGGTCCCAACTCTTCCGCTTCCATTGTTTGCGTTGGACGACCATGACAAGCTGCCGCACATGGTTGGGTTTGACAGAAACGCCAGGGTGTGCGCTGGATTGAGCAAGCCTTTCAAAGTCATGTGCATTGGGTCGGATGGAAGACAGTACCCGCAAATGGTTAAGGGCCGCGACGACCTCCGTGGTGACGCTGTCATGCAGCAGATGTTTACGATTGTTAACAGTTTACTTCAGAGCGACAGCGACGCGTCGCGGCGGTCTCTACATATCCGGACGTATCGGATTGTGCCGCTTTCCCCGTTCAGCGGGATCATGCAATTTGTCGATAATACGCGGCAGTTCAAGGAGGTACTCTTGGAAGGATGGCAGGAAACTGCAGGGAGCAAAGGACGGTCTCTTCACGAACGGTATCGCCCGAACGACATGGTTCACAAAACTGTTTTTGAACGTGCTTTTCACGAGTATCGGAAGTATAAGACAAAGGATGGCGAGGCGCACAAGCGACTACGGTTCATGCGTTTTGTGTGGATGAAGTTTCAACCTGTGTTCCGACATTTCTTTACCGAGCAATGGCCTGATCCTGGTGACTGGTACATGCGGCAGCAAAGCTACTCGCGGTCGATGGCGGTGATGAGCTTTGTGGGGTTCATCCTCGGGATTGGGGACCGTCATCTTTCCAATATCCTGTTCGATGTCGGCACGGGGCAGGTCGTGCACATCGACTTTGGGGTGTCATTTGAGGCTGGCAAGATGTTGCCCACGCCAGAGCAAATGCCGTTCCGGCTGTCCCGTGACCTGGCCGACGGGTTTGGTATTAGCGGAGTGGAAGGGGCGTTCCGCAAGTGTTCGGAAATCACTTTGGCGCTCATGCGTCGGCACAAAGACGTGTTGCTCACTGTGCTCGAGGTGCTGTTGCACGACCCGATGTACAACTGGGATTTGACACCGGAGGAGGTGCTTCGCGAACAGATGGGCGATGGGAAAATGGGTGGCGGGGCAGATGATGACGATGCAGACTCGGACGCGGTTGATGCCGTGACGAGAATGGTCGAAAAGAACGTCAAGGGAAGTCGAGATGCGCAGCGCGCGCTCAACCGCGTGCTGGAGAAGCTCGACGGGCTGGAGGGGACCGAGCGACTATCCGTCGAGGATCACGTGGCACGGCTCATCGACGAAGCGCAGGCGTTCCACGTGCTCGGGCCTGTGTTTCCCGGATGGTGCGGGTGGGTCTAGCAAAAACGAAGGCGTGTTAACCAGGGTGCTAGGCACGCCTAGGCGTGAGGACGAAAAGGGGGCTGTGTCATGAGGATCAGCCCGGCTCAGCGAGGACTTTCTCGATGCGGGTGGCCAGCTGCGCGCCGTCGTCATGGTCTGGCACCAAAAACGCCCCAATCTTCCTCGTCCTTGGCTCGTAAACGACGCGCACGGTTCGGCCCGGGTGTGTTACACAGGCGTCACGCACGCGCTCCAGGACATAGTCGAGAAAGTTGAGAATGAGAGCATAGTCCCACTCGCCCTGGACGCCATGCGAAGCGCGGAAAAAGTCGGACGACAACTGTGGGAGATCAGCCGTGTTGAGACGTTGGACGTCGCGCACAATGCCGTTGAAGGTGCGGAGCCCGAGCAAGATGGTCGGGACGCCGCCGAGCCACGACTGCAGCCAAAACTTTCTGTAACGGTCGCCAAACATGCGGGCCATGCCGCGGCCGACCGGCGGGACGGCCACCTTGAGCTCGACATACGGGTGGTTGGTGGCGCGGGGGCGAGCGTGTGTCGTGGGCGGGGCTTGACCGGACTCGACTGCGTCGATCTCGGCGGCGAGGAGGATGTTGTGTCGGCCGCCGAGCTGGCTGCTCGTGACGCTGCAGAAGGACGAGGTTGCGTCGACCGGGAGGTTTGTGGCGGCGGTGCACACAGCCTCGAAGCGATAACCGTGGTACATCATGCGGTAGTGATCTGTGCCGGGGCGCGGGTCATTGTGGTGCGTGAAGCTTTCGAGG
>JAVCKV010538122.1:0-11215 GCA_032274145.1 Herpochondria borealis | reverse complement strand
GACGAATTTGGAAATGATATTTTAGATTGCGTTTTCACACAACCTCGGCCGACAGCTGTCTGTCAATAACTCAGCTAGACCATTCGACCATCAGTCCGATCGCTGAGTACCGCGAACGGGGACAATGTGACCAATTCGGCCATTCGCCGGAACCGACTCGGAACAACAAAAACAAACGTTTATCCGAGTATGTCCCACAAATACACTTGTAGGACATCTTTTGATACGCTGGGCACTGTCATTATTTAGAAATTAAGTCCAGTATTAACGCCCGACGTCAGCATCACGCCAAATACAGTACCCATCAATACCACGAGTACCGAAGCTCTGATCACAATCAGGCCCAGTGAAAAAAGGGTGATCTCCCCGGATGTCCACTCTCGGATGCCAGATACGATTATCCAAACGATAAACCCCAATGCCAAAGTCAGGATTGCGTAATACCAGAGTAGAAAACTCGCGTTATTCGTACTGGCATTCCAGTGTGGCAATAACGAGCCACCCACTGTGATCAGCTGATTCACTGATTCACCCTCAATCTATTGATCTTCTCCTCTTCCAGCATGGCTGCCATGTGCGACTCTACTCCGTAGATAAGATCCTTAAGACCCTGGTCAACGCGATCGTATCGAAACCGGTACCTGCCATCACCTGGATCAAGTTGACTGTATTCATTGTTGAGCACGCGTATCCGGTGTAACTCAGTGACTAACGTGGAGAATCTATCCCCGATCTCTGCCTGGCTATTCCCCAGTGCAGGGGTGACACCTAACAGCGTGATTAGTACCAGGCCATTTCTCATCCTACTTTCCCTCACAAGTATTTCTTGTATCGGTGAGCCGTTGCCATCACAAACAAACCAAACATCATCGCGAACGGTAATACAATGACATTCGGATTCAAACTGAACGGCCAGCTTAGATAGATGACCCAGGAACCGATGAACCCCAGGGTGATCATGTCCATAAACAAATGAAACATACTCGACGACTCGTGTCCCCCACCCCACTTGCGAAGTTCACGTCCCACCAGTCCACGCGTTAATCCAATCACCCCAAAGACCAGATAAACGGGCATTGAAAACAACATCACAAAGACGCGCAGCACAAAGACATTAATCGTGTTGACGATGGCCACCACATACTCCGTACTATTTTCCCAGACGTTGATGATAAAATCTCCACCATATTTTCCGATACCCATATTGATACGATCGATATGCGATAGCACCCACCGATCAGCGTTGTTCAATAGAATATTCTTCTCGGCGTAGTGACCCAGATAGACCTTCTCTTGCTTCACCATCTTTGCCGACTTGCTCACTCCTTCATCCACCCACCAGACTGTCAGGCCGACCACCTCAATGACAATCGACAGGAACAGTGAGGACAGCAACACCATGAACATCGTGGTGATGGTCTTGAGTATCCGACCGACTAATGTACCGACCCGACTTGTCCGGGCGGGCGACGATGAGGAAGCAGATCCGGCCATCGTTAATCAAACCACTCCAGGGGGCCGCTTCTATAGTTGCGTTCCATATACTCACACATCTCTGTGATGACACGGGGGAGTGCTTTCTCCCTTTTTCCCCTGACTCTGAGCGGCACCTTTAATTTAATTACACGCCCCCCGTCTATCGAGGCAAACGCCTCACCAATCGGCAACCGCATCAACATGCCGGGCGTGAGCATGGGCACTTGCTCTGATTGCGCTCGATCCTCATTCTTGGAGGTAAAAACACTGCCATCCAATATGTCGGCAGAGTCCGTTGCCGAGGTGATATTAACGAGCTTTAACACGTTGACCTTCTCGGTCATATCGGTAATCAACTTACCCGTCTCTTCATTACCCGTTCTAAAAAGAATCAGGTTCGACATACTGCCGAGCGCCTGTTTGGCTTTACTGGCACTTTCAAGACCGGTTTCAAAATCCTGTGCCACCTGAGAGTAAACAGTGAGACCCACCCCTGCCCCGCGGACCTTGTTCACCGTCGGGATAAATTCATCGGACAACAAGGCATCGACCTCATCCATGTGCATCCAGATATCAAACACTTCATCTTTATCCCCACCGGTCGCCGTTCCTAACACCCCGCCTTTGTAGATCCTTGAACAGGTCGCGACAAAATCCCCGATAATACCGCCGCCAACAACTTGTGCGATTTCAATGTCGGCCATCGCATCAAGTGCCACATACACCACGCTGCGGCGTCGAATGGCTTGCTCCCAATCCAGCAGCTTTTTATGACCTTCGCGAATGGCCTCGTCGGACGGACTTAATAATTGTTCGAGTTGTCCAGAAGTCAGCTTATCGATCACGGGTCTAATGGATGCGGTGATACGGGAATAGAAATCCCGCGACATCTTGTACACTTCCTCAAGCTCACGAAACAGCTGATCATCGATTTGATAGGCGGGCTTGCTCACCAGCATGCAAAAAAACGCCGAGGCTCGACTCCTTTCCACCAGGTGCTTCGGGATTTTAGTCTCACCGTTTTCCAGTGCTTCATAAGCCGGCACCCAGCTGTCACGGTAACGATCGGTTAAACACTTTTTGGCATACGCCTCGTATAGGTCATCAAAGTCACCGATATGTTTTCGAATCTCAACCAGGGTCATCGGGATTTTTAGCGCATCACCAATCCTCATTAATAGATTCAGGTAGCGCCAGCCGAACGCTCTGAAAGCTGCAGAGCCGCCGTCTCCCCCGACCTTGTTGGATAACCGGGTGGGCACCTCGGTGATTCTGGTGAAGTTACCCGCCGCGTTGTACATCGCCGATATTTCCGGGAACCCGATATGAAATATCACAAAGTCCTCGCCACGCCCGGCCCGTTCACATTCGGTGTACATTGTCGCCAGCAGGGAATGGCTGCCCTTCGGATCGATGGCGATCACCACATCTTTGCTCTCACGCCTGATGTCCTGACTGATCAACAACTCCATCTCCTCGGTCTTGCCGGCGCCGGAGGCACCCGCCACATAGGTATGCAGAAACCTCACTCTTCTATCCAGATAGATCGGTCTTTTGCGCTCTTCAACACCGTGCATCACACTGGTGCCCCCGAGCGGAGACTTAGGCGGCCACGGATTAAGCAGACTCTGACTTTGGGTGACATGGCGTAACCGGTTAAGAATTGGTATACCTTTGATCTTTTCCTCAAACCCCCTCACCCTTCGATATTCATCGAGGTAGAAGAAATCCTGATAACTCTTGTTGTAAGTATCGGCATGGCGTTGCGTGTGTTTTTGAGTCCACTCAAACCCATGACCCAGATAAAGTCGATCGCTGTGTACCGGGATATTGGCCGTTTCTATGGCCATCGCCGGTGTCCGACTCATGCGCCGTCGATAAATCAGAATTTTAAATCCCTGATACGCATCGTAGATCCCAAGCGGAATTAAAACGACCGCACAGCCGATCGCAATGGTGGGCGGCATAAGCAAGGCCTCAGGGGCCAATAAAATAATACCGGCACCGGACAGGGTGACAAACGCGGCAAACATCTCCACCGCCGGGCGGAGCATGACTTCGATTTGATATTGATTACTCACTGCCTGACACGCCCGACTGAACTATCGACAACAAACGGATAGACAGCACCGAAAACCTCGCTCAGTGACTCCCCCGACATTGCGATCAGCGGGATATCCGTGTAGGTCCGCAACGCTGCCATCTCCTCTGCACTGGCGACATTCACCACGATACCAATACAGTTGAGATTCTTAAGATAGGTATTATTGATCTGTAGCCAGCGAGCACTGATCTCATCGGCCCCGACCACCGCCACCGAATGAAATAATTGATAGTCCAGTTGACGCGCCAGGTGTCCAATACCGGGTTGCATCGAAGGCGTTGTTACGGGATACCCCGCTTTCGGTAACACCCATGCTTCGGGTTCTGCCGCTGTCACCAACGCTGGCAGTAACCACAACAGCAGCCATCGTCCTACAGTCTGTCGTACCATTGTCTTACTCTTTCTGTGTAGGCATTGGCACGGCTTTGATGACCGGGAGAATGATATCTGCCTACCGCACACCACCAGTTGAGATCACACCTGAAGTACTGTTCCAGCAGAATTTCACTGGCGATATTGAGATTGATTTCAGGCACCGTGATCTCATCTAATTCGTTCACTCTGCCACGGTGATATTTAATATTTATCTGCATGGCCCCCACATCAATACTGCGTCTCCCTTGAAGCATGGTGGCCCCGATCGAATCGAGCATTTGCGCGCGGGTCTGGAAAAAGTACCCCTGGCCCTGCACATTCAGGGTCCACGGCCAGGGGGTGAGCACCCCGTCTATCGAGCGTCCCGATTCGGTTAATGCGATGGCATATAGAATCCGTTCGGGTATTCCATGGACTCTTGCCACATTGATATAGGCTTGCGGGATATCAGTGGCGTGAGCCGTGTAACTCAATAACACGCCACTAACCGTCACGGCGAACCACTTGCGGTACCTCATCACCCTGTCTCCTCGATACCCAATGATCGCTATCCACATGGAGCTGCACGACCGATTCCTCTAACTCCACTTTTTTAATCTTCTGTGCTCTTGCCCAATCAAATATCGCCTCCTGATCTGTTAGCTCACTCCCCACAAAGATCACATTAATTCGTGCAATCGCTCTCGCTTTAACGTTGGTATGTAACCGTCGAAACGCCTGCGTACAACGCGCCCCGCACGCTAATGAAATGAATAGATCTGAACTGACCACGGGAGGGTCTGCAGGCGGACGCGGACGATAGCCACTGATGTCTATGCCCGCTGATCTCAGGTAGGAGGTAAAGCGAGGTTCTTTCCTGACCGCTTCTGCCATGAAGTCACGCTCGACTGACACCCGGTTGATCGCCAGCGCCCACATGTTGGCTTTTATCGTATTGTCAGCAGCCGCTTCAAGGTAACGACGGGCATAGTCTTCACGCTCACTATCCGAGGTGGCATATTTACCCAGCAACTCAAGCGAGCTGATGTTCTCAACGCTATAGGGTCGATCGACGATTTTAAGAATTTTGACGCGCCGGGTCTCCGCTTCAGACAATCCATACAACTCCGCCTCCAGCTCGACACCGAGATCATCAACCTCACTGGTGATCACCTCAAGCACATCAAGACGATGAGACTCACCGTCTTCGCTGAGGGCAGTCCCGGACACCAACACGATGACCAGCATGATCAATACGCGCATGTCGAGCCATCCTCGAGTAGAAAGATGTTGCCGCCGATCCCGTTCAACACTGACGCTTTACTTAAGTCTGCAGGACAGCTGGGCAGCACCTCCCCTTCACTCATTTGCGTCGCCACCACATACGCTTTCCTCGGCATGTGTGACACGGTCCGACTGGTATGATCAAACACGGCGAGCAGACCCTGCCCCCCCAACATAATAATGGCCTGCTCGGCTGCCACCCCGACGATCAAGCGGTGCGGCACCGGGATCGTTCGGCTATAGACTTCATGCACAATCTCATCTCGAACGACGACTTTATAGCCGATAAATTCTGCGATCTCCTGAATCGCACTCCCGACTCTGGTCTGCGCTCTAAAATTCCACTCAAGCACGCGTAACAACGGGTCATGATCCCCGGCGACCGTTTCCAGTGTCTCGGTAAATTTGGATGGGTTGGTCACTACCCCGAGATAATACTCACCGGCACGATCGACCCGCTGAGCGTTTTGTTCGGTCGACGTAGTCGATTGCCAGTCATCCTCGGGAGAGGTCATTGACGCTGCCCTCGTCAGTGCACCAGGCGCTCTGAGATTACCGCTGGATCGATGCACGACTTCACGGCTGACTGGTTTATGCACATAAGCACGCCCGACCAGCGCCGTCAGGCGATCCACCTGACTGACTGAATCGACCAGCACTGACGGATCAATATCTTCATCAGCAATAACGGCTCGTCTTGTATGGGTCGATGCGATGGAGGCACCATTAACGTCTCCCTTCACCGGCCCATCAAGACGCCCCGGGAGTGACAACTGGTTATTGGCGATCTGATGCTCAGCGATCTGTCGTTTTAATTTGGCGATAGACCTGATCCAGGGTTGATGCGCACGCACCTGTTTTGGCAGTTGGTTGATTGCGCTGAGTGCTGCTTCAGCGGTCGGGTAAATCGCCGTACTGGCCAGACCGTAGTAAAGGCGACCGTTTTTAGTTTTGTTAAAGACGAAGATCACTAACGGCCTGTCTTGATCCAGCGACTGCGCGAACCGGATCAAGTCGTCTGGTTCAAGGCTCGACGCTAACTGCACCAGGTATCCCCCCGCCTTTGATGAGATCCACGTACTGTCTACCAGCGGTGTTTTATAACTGGCGTTAATGAATTTAATCGATCCGTTTTCAAGCTGACTCGACAGCCGTGATTGTAAAACCACTTGCTCAAACACGCCTCTTGCCTGGTTGATCTCTCTGACGCTCGGCATCTTGAGTACTTGTCCCGCCTCCAACACACGACGACCGAGAATAGACTCCGGAATCGCGTTATTCGAAAGGAAAAGCGAGGCGGCAAGATGCAATGGATCGATATGACGATCACGAACCCGGGTGGCAAAGCTGAACAGATTCTCCCCCGCTACCGTCTCAATCAGCGCTTCAGGAAACGGGATCTGATCGGGTTCAAAGGTTTCATAAGCGCGGGCAAGCGATCGATAATAGGGTTCGAAACCAAAGTCATCCTCCCAGCTCAACCATCCATACCCGGCCCCATCAATCGGCGCAGAGGGCAACCGCCGGTTACGGGCTGGCGGGATATCTTCCGGCAGACCTCGCCCGGCACTGACCACACCATGCACCACTCTCGTCCCGTCCTGCACCTGATCAATCCTGACCCACCCCATCTCCCCCATTGTCTCGTTCACGGCACTACATCCTGACAACCCAAGCACCCAGATGATCACTCCGATCCACACTTTCATCCTGTGGCCACCTCATCGACCAGGCCCACTCTCGATGCCAGATTAATCAGTAGGCACCTGAACTGATCCTCGTTAATCTGCTCTTCCAGTACCCGCTCGGCTTCATCGAACATCGACGAGGAATAGTGACCGTTGTTCTTGCCCCCCTCGAGCAACAGTCTTTTAAAGGCCGGAATGTCATCTCTGGATCCCATCTTTTTTAAAATGATGATATTGATCTCAGCAAGACAACAAGCCATCCACTGCACTAACTCCTCGGAAAAAACATCAATCCGACGACAGTTGGTATTAATGAGATGTTCAATGATCAGCACAAATTCCAGGGTGGTGGTTCGATCTAAAAGCACTCGTTCTAACTCGGTCGTGTCGTACTTAGGGGACTTTGACTTCGCTCGAACCAGAAAGCAGCGAACAAATTCTTTCAAGTCCTCCCGGGCAACAAACTGATCAAACCATTTGGCGGGATCATCACTGAAACACTGTCTAAGCACATCCAGTTCATGGTGTTTAAATTTCTTCAGTGTATTCACATCATTTTCAAGCAGCACAGAGCGGTATCGTTCGATAGCGCTTTCCACAAACGCCGATCTGGATTGCACCCGGGATTCAGACTGACTGGCGATAAAGCGATCAGTCCCTGCATTGAAAAAGAGTCTTCTTCGATTCTTGCGCATGAGTCCGTCTCCGCTTCAGCTAGTAATCATCACGTAGACGCACTGCCTCACGACGATGAAGATCACGATCCTCTTCCTGGCGCTGCCTCGCTAACTCACGCTCACGATCCAGTCGACGCTGATCTTCCTCTCGGTCAAGTCGTCGTCTTTCTTCGGTCTCTAAACGAGTTCGAGTGTCACGATCATCGAGACGAGGTCTGTCTTCAATCGTCCTTTTTTTACTGAGAGCATCAAACAACTTTCCAAACATCCTTACCTCCAAAACAACACACAAAGACCAACCATGAATCTATTCTTCATGCTGTGCTAACTCCTACCTAGTTGGCACAATAACAAAAATAGAAACGGTTTAAAAAAAAGAAAATAACGAAAAACAATGCCGAACTTATCAGGCAAAACGTATCTACCGAGCGTAATATGAATCTTTAGACATTTAGTAGCAGCATGTAATAAGGTGACTGCGCCAAATCCAAGGACTAAATAAAACAGCGAAAATACCGTGTTTTTTCTCGTTTTTACGCTAAAGCGATACCGTATCAACGACAGCGTTAATACATCTTCCCCTACCGCTCTATCCGAAGACACGGTGTGGTTTTTATCATTCAACTCGTCTTGACTAACCAGCATTACCCCCCCTCCCCTCCCCCGCTATCATCCACCGAGATAGTTTGAGCAGATTTGAATTCTGTCGTGGCCGAGTTCGCGGCTGAGCTGCTGTCGCGCCTGGCGATCGATCAGCCGATCCTGTTGATTCATCTGCGAGGGTCGCAAACCGCCTGCGCAAACCGGTTTAAAACCAGGAAGATTCTGACCTGTTATCCGGCAGCCTATCTCTTGGGTCAGGTCTGTGTAACGCGTTTGTGCATAGTGGTGTCTGGCGCCATGCGTTTTACCGAGACCGACACGATGCAACTCTTTTTCAAAAAGCTTTTGTTGTTGTATGTACTTAAGTTCGGATGGAATTAAAGACGCATTGCCCACGAGCGCACGAATTTCTTTGAGACAAAGAGATTGCTCCGGTGAAATTATCGGGATGTCACGCGCTCTTCCACCCTTACACCAACTTGATTTCAAATGGATGTGGGTACCCCGGTCAGCGTAGCTGACCGTAAATTTAATCGCCTCCTCCCGTCGCAAACCAAAATGTTTTTGCAATTGTGCTGAAAGATAAATTCTCGGATCAGCAATTTCTGACAGCTGCCTATGAGTAAACTCCAACGCCTTATCCACACCAACGAACCTGCGATGTGGTATGCCGTAAGCATCATTGGAAGATTTTATAAATCCGCGGTTTCCGCATTTATCCCCCACCCAACGAAGGGCAGCTAATCGGTTTTTAATGGTGCCAACAGCAATCGGGCGCTCATTATGATTCCACTTATTCAACAGTGCATAGATATGTTTACTTTTGAATTGCGTGGGACTATGCAAATCCTTGTAGCCAAGTTGGCGCATCTCTCTGGCGATCAGGTCGAGATTTCGTGCCCGGTCTTTTTGGGTGCTGAAGCTGCCATCGCGATTGTCACGACAGATATTTTTAAGCGCAAAATTCAGATTTCTCAAACTGGTGTCTCTTATCCAGATAATGGGTGAAAGTCTGAGTTGAATTGTGTTTATCGATCCGCTAAAAATCCGCTTGGTTAGTGTTTATGACTACGACAACCTCAAGAGCTGTCGTTCCCTTCCGGGTATGTCTAACACGGTTCGACGGTCGGCCTCTGGCCGCCCATGAACAACAGCCGTAGGCTGATAGATTCATGGATCTAGTTGAACACAATTACATTGCTGATCCTCTTTCAGAAAAATGAAATTGGCATCAGCGCCCCATCCGGGTCGACTAACTACCGGCGAGGGATACGACGATCCATAGCGTGATGACTACGGATTAGTGGGACTCAATACCAACACGTCATTGCGACGGTGATGGTTGTTACAACTGAGTGCCTGAGGCGTTGAGACGACGCGACGGCGGGTACAACAAAATAGATGCTAACGGGCTTAATATTTTTAAGGCGCTGTTTAACATCCGAGTAAAACTTAAGTGCTGCATCACCCAAAAACATCAGGTGGTATCGACGGCTGCAGCTAAGGACGATACGGATGGTGCGGTTAAAAATGTCCCATAATGTATTGGTCATGTCAAGGTATAGGGCGAAGATCAACGGAGTGCTCAGGGTTCGCCATACGTCACTGCCCTATCACGGCAGTGACGTATCGCGTGATGTTTCAAGATCATAAACAACTGAGCCAGTCGCATCAAAATACCATGGGAACTTGATATAGCCGATTATCCCCAGGTGAGTCCGATCGGACTCATTTATCTTTCGAAATCTTCCAGACATAAAATACTGTTGTCCAGAAAACGGAGGTTACAGTTTTGCGATTACAACCTAAAAGCTATCGGACAACATCGTACTGATTGGATGTAATTGCTTGTTTCTTGTCTTTTGAGAGTGCCATAAACAACATCGGTACGAGCAATAGGAGGCGATTATCGTTGTGTGGATTTCACCAAAATACCGAATCCGCTGTTCCTTCTGATGCCCGGAATAATGGGTGCGTCAGAGTAACGACCTAACACAGCAAAACTGCCAGCACTGATGTTTTAAAGTAAGAAAAATCTTTTAAAGCAGGACTCGCTGAGTGTGCCGTTTTCTTTCATCGCTTTTTTCCTCTGCGTTGGAGTAAATCGGGTTCTTGTGTGGGTACAGTTGCCAATACTCTGAACAATTCAGCCTGATTCGATCAGTTACTGTTATCCGATTTCTGGATAGCGGTTGATACCCGGTTTAAGTGATTGATCGGCACAAAAAGCTCTGTTGGTGTTGAGTTATAGGCCTCATGCCATGGGTCGTACGTTCTATAGTTTGAATTGGGGCAGAAATGCGCTATGAGCGGTTTTTAGTGTCGGGGGCTGGTAAATGAAGTGGATTTAAGAAACGGGCGCAGAAGGGCTCTCCTTCCCTGCAGTTGCTTTTTTATTTTTAAATAAAACCTTTTTTTATTGTGGCCAGCCGCAGGCGTTATCAGGTTGCACTGTCGTATCTCGGCCGATTGTGGGCAGGCAGTGTGATTAGTGTGGGCAGGTGGTGTGCAATCGTTTCAGCGATTGTGCACGAGCTGTCCATGCGGTCGGCGCAGCCGAAATCCACGGGCTGTCCACATGAGGCCAGCTGCAAGATATCCACAGATCGAGGTTGTTAACTATAGGTTATTTAACTACAGGTAACTACAGGTATAAGTAGGCGGTAGTAATTATTCGTAATACGGGAAGTTCCTATGCGTAAATGAGCGAAGATTTGGTGGAAGTAATTATTCGCACGCAAGAGTTCCTATGCGTTACTCAGCAAAGTGAGTGGATTGCGTGTTCACACGCGAACGTGTGCATGTATTTTATTGTTTGAATTGAATGACAGATGTAATCTGTATATAATTTTAAGTTAAGAATGTAATAAACAATTTGTGAAAACAATTACTCTTAATCATTGATTTATTTACATTTCCAGCTTGGGCATACATTTCCCTTAAGGCACTAATTAATTTTTCTAATAATTAATCTATTGATTTTAAATATTTTTTGTGTTTTCTGTGGTTTTTTCGCTTCTAATAAGTGC
>JAVCKV010538012.1:0-11215 GCA_032274145.1 Herpochondria borealis | reverse complement strand
ATAACTTTTTCGTGACACGTGTAAATTTTTTTATTGTGACACGTGTCATCCCAAACTTCATATCATATGGAAATCGGCGATTTACACGTGTCAACCCAAACTTCATATCATATGGAAAACGGCGCTCCCCTCGTGATATCCCCATCTTCCCCTTCCCGCCGATCCCGCCGATCAATCTCCGCCCCTTTCCTCGCTGCCATTCTAGCGTTTCGATCACGATCGCCACCCCCCAAACCCCCCCCACCCCCCCTTCGTCGCCATTCGCCATGGAACCTCCCCTCCCCAACCCGACCTCCCCCGCCGCCGTCGGTTCGATCGTGCACCTGCCGCTGGCGGATCTGCAGTACTACACTCAAGCAAGGGAAATTGACGCTGAACACGTCGAAAAACTGAGTGATGCCATTGCAGACACGTCAGAAATTATGGCTGAACCTCTCCAAGTTTACTTCGAGGTCACTGCGACTACCGCGGACCCTGAGCGCCTCGGCGCCTACGTCGTTCTCAACGGCGCACACAGGGTCCAGGCGATGCGGAGCAAGGAAGACGGTCTGGCCATCCCATGTGTTGTCATGGAAAAACCTTTGTCAGCAGATGACTCGTTCCTGCAAGCAACAGCGGCAAACACAAGGGCAGAGACTTCTCGGTCGGCGACCTTCTCGGACAAGGTCGAATCGATGGTGGCGGCCAGGGACCACCTCCAACCCTCCTCGGGCGCAATCAAGACCCTTCGAGACTTGAAGGACGCTGCTAAGCGACAAGGCTTCGCGCTACCAGGTTTTGCTACAGGCCCGGACGCGTACCAGGTACTCAAGACTTCCTTGGGACTGCGAGGCTTTACGCGTGCCGAACTCAAGGACCGGTCGACCTCTGGCGTGGACAGCCGCGTATATGAATGCTTCCTCGCATTCAGTGGGCGGTCAATGGAGTTGGAGCTTCTCGTCGATGGCAAGGAGCGGCAGATGTACGGCCGCTTCGACGCGAAATTATCGACGACTGGCTTCAGGGCGTACGACGTTTCCCTGGTCTACTCTGTAGTCAACGTGCCTTGCCTGCTGAACCCAGACAGCCACGACAAGCTTGCCGCAGTGCTGTACCTCCTGGTCCTCGCCAGGATCTCCACCGCTCCTTTTGGCGCAGAAACTGTAATGATGTTGGGAGCAGGATCGGCGCTGAACGGCCCCCGGCCCCTGAAGCGAGCGAAGACCGCCTACAACTTCATCAATGTGCGCGGTAGTGAATTCCCGCAGGGGAGTGCGGAATTGAAGGCGCGCGGGAAGAACGCAGTCAAAGAGCGCCCTGCTGAAGTTTTAGCGAAAAGAGTTGGGAATGTCGTGAAAGCATTCAACTACGTCGCAGCTCGGTGCGACTTTGATTCCGTGGAAAGCATGCTTCTGCCAGTCATGGTATGGAACACAGGTGCAATGCAGCTCTCCGTGCTACCCACGGGACAGTCTAGATTGGTTTCCGCCGGCTTGCGGTGGACCTTATACGGCTCGAAGGTGTTTAACTCCGGGACGGCTGAAGCAGCGGTGGTTTCGTCCGTGCCGTCCCATTCCCGGGCGAATGAGGCTGCAGTTTTGAGGAAGATACTGTCGTTGCCTGAGGAAGGTAACGCCCAGCTCCGTTCGCTCGCCACCACCTTCCTCCGCGAAGTTTGGCAAACATCAACGGACAAGGGCCCCGAGGCGAAAGAGGCGAAGGCGTATGCTGACTTCGCGAGCTTGGATCCGAGCAAGGTTGATGACTCCAAGTTACCAGGTGCAGTGAAGCGGGCGCTAAAGAGCGCAACCGCGCTGGTTGTGACACAGGAAGCCACCTCACCCATAGCTCCAGGACCTTCGCCAGGTTCAGGGTCGGGGCAGGAACACCCGCCGCCGCAGAATTCGGAGATGCCGGTCCCAGCCCCGCCATCGTCGTTGGGAGGTCAATCCGCAGCGTCTGTACCTCAACCCCGCAAGAGCGCACGCGTAAGAGCAAGCCGCGCAAGCCGCGGTTCTCCTCCACGTACTGAGGCAGTTGTGACTTCGACAGTCCCGTCAAGTGAGGCCGGCGCAGGCGCAGCTGCTGGAAGTGGGCAGCCGGACCCGTTCGTCGGCGGTGTTGCTGTGCCGAGCACAGGCACGGGCCCAAACCCTTCTCCCGTTCCAGCTGTGGCGGTTGACGATGCGGCCACGATCACACGCAGTCAGCCAGGGCCTAGCGCTGCTTTTGGCTCAGGGAAACGGGTCGGGTTCGTCCATAGTGATGCCTTCCCGTGGCAGCTGGACAGGTCCGGGTTTGAGTCGTGGCATCGATACGACGCGCTCAAGGGTCGGGTCCAGCTTGTTCTGACAGACCCCCCGTACGGCGTGCGGAATGCCGCCCGTGAGCCGAGGGGTGGGAGTAGTGCCGTCAATCCCTCCCCCGTCGGGCATGATAAGCTTAGCGTTGAGCAGATTGGAACGGCGTCCGAGAAAATAATTGAGCTCCTGCGGCCCGGGGGACACGCTGTTGTGTTTTGCAGCGTTCAGCAATTCCCGACGTGGGTCTCCCTCTTGGGGAAGGACGGCAGACTCAGTGTGGACCAAATGCCAATGTTCTTCCCGAAGGCCCCGAGCTCCTATTTTTCTTATCTACGGAAAAGCACAACTCTTGTCAATTGCTACGAGTTGGCGGTTCACGCGACGAAGTCAGCGAAAGATTTCAAAACCGCGGAGGGGATGGTGAACTATAAGGAGGGGATGGCTACCAGCCGGAACAGGTACGCAGGCTGGACCAATGTCGTGGAAAATGGAGGTACGCTGGGACGTGGTGAGCGCTTGTTTATTCGCGACGCCGGGCACACGACCGGAAACAAGGCGCACCTTCGGCCGGAGCAGAAGTCCGTGCTGTTGCAGCAGGAGCTTGTGCACAGGTTCTCGCAACCGCAAGACACTGTTGTGGATCTTTTTGCAGGCACAGCAAGTACTGCTGTGGCGTGCATGTCCATGCCTGACGGAGGATTCCGGAAGTTCGCAGGTTGCGAGCTTGACGTGACGTGCTGGAAAGCGGCCAGTGATCGGATCAAAGAGGCGTTCGCCGTTGAGATCGGTAGAGACAACCTGCACGGATGCACCGGCTCCAACAGGGAGGCCGTCAAGCGGGAGTGTGAAGAGATCTTGGCCGGAGTCCGATCATCGCAGGACACCAACAAAGAGGTAAGCCCTTACGTCGCTGGCCTGCCCGGTCACTCCTCGCTTCCGATGCATCTGCTATCGTACTTAGCGATGTGGTGGAAGGATGAAGGCCTGCTGTCCAAGGTAGGTGTGCCCCCCCCCGAATGGCCTGAGAAACACCAGAGCCTCCGCCTGGGTGAAGTATGGGAGGAACTTCTTCTTGTCGACGCGGTGTGTCAGGGTCTTAGAATCGGGGAGTCGGGTATACCGGGGGCTGGTGAGGGTGTTTTCGCGACAAGGACGTTCCGAAAGGGGGATAAGGTCTGCTGGTATGGAGGTACGTACGTTTATGAGAATCTGGGTGGGACGAGTTCTAAGTATCAGGAGTGGGGCCCTGTGGGATTCGGTGTGACGAAGGTGGACTTCGAGTCTAGGGGCTTGGAGATCGCCCTGGATGCAAGGGCGCTTCATGCACTTGCGAAAGAAGAGAGCACGCGTGCAATCGACAACGTCTGGGTGGTCGCCTCCAAGTTTTGTGTTGGAGGCAAGGTGAACGACCCAATAGTCGTGACAGACGTCGATAAGGTGAGCCAAAGTTCGGTGCCCAGAAAGCCCAACGCGGAATTTTACGAGGTGGACGACATAGACCTGGAAGAGCTCAAAACAAATCCTTACCTTGCTCTTGTTCGGGCCTCGTCGGACATTGCCGCAGGTGATGAGATCCTTGTTAGTTATGGGGGAAAGTTTTGGAAAGGAAAGTCTTAAGAATTGAGTGAAATATGGCGCATATATTTACAGCGGCTCTTGTCATAGCTTTACGAAGTCTTAGATCTGATGGACAGTGCGCTGGATCGCATTTTCGATACCTGTGCTGCTTTCATAAATGTTTGACAAATTGGTCGCATTTACTGTTGCGGTAGCACTAGTCCACCGCGATCATCACCGCGACGGAGTGACACGGGAGTGGGGTAACTTATCTTTTTCAATTTGAAGGCGCGGGGGGCCAAGTTTGCGTCGGGCTCATAACCTAATGGACCGTCGAGAGCGTAGCGTACACTGTCACTCCGAACATAAAAAATGTCATTTTCACTGTACTGTACGATACTTTACACTGTAACGGACAGTGCGGTGAAATGTACCGGTTCGCCATCTCGTATTGACACGTGTACAGTGCAGCGGTGCTAGATAAGTTATTTTTTATATGAAAAATATAGACCTTTACATCACTTCTATCATAAAGTTACCGTTACAGTCATAGAGCCTTCCGACGAGACAGTTGCAGTATTACATACCTCAGTCCAGTTGACGTACTGGATAGTTACAAGACCGCAGGGGGCAGGACACCTTGAATGCGAATAGTTTGCGCGGTTTTGGTCAGGTTCTCTTTTCAGCCTTACTGCATCCTTAACGCAGACTAAGCGATCGTCTGATACCATCCGTGTACCATTGCCACCTGAAAACTCGCTTGCGAGTACCGGAAAAGGAAAGGCCGTTCCGTTCCTCGGACGTCGTTGTGAAATGACTGGAGGGCGAAGGCGTGTTGGCAGTCGCCGGGTACCAGGAAGGGCGGGAATTTCGCTGCCGGAACCTATTGCTGGCTCAGATAAGGAAGCAGGGGGCAGTGAGCTTGCGTCTAACACCGCCGATCAGGAAGCGCCAAGTGGTTCCCTGTTGATCGCAACCGAGAGCGGTGCTGAGGCGGCAAGCGGCGGCACCGCGCAGGCACCTAACGCTGGCAGTGGGCCTCCTCTGACGGCACCCCCAGGCCGTATCGGAAATGTGTTGGAAAGCCATCAAGACGTTGCGTCGCTTTTTCGCCAGGGGCTGGGAGCACTTCGTAAAGCGATCAATGCAGACCTCGTCAGCGAATTGCGAGGAGTGCGCGCAGATATATTCCGCATCAGTGCTGATATGAAGGCGTTGAAGGAGCAGTTAGCCGTGCTCCCGAGGCAGGGATCACCACTTACGGGTGAACAGCGCAAGGATGCGGGTGGGGCAAAAGAGCATGGCTCCCAGATCACTCGAAGGAAATACACGCTTCAAGATTGGAATTCGAAGTCTTTTTCAAACGACTCTCTCACATTTTTCCGCGGAAACGTAGTTTGCCAGCTGTCTTTGGAGCAAGCCAGGGCCGTCGACGACGGCGAAGGGGAACCCGCCCAACCGTGGCTGGCGTCGGCCATGTGGGCGAAGAAAGGGAGTAATGCGTCCTCCACCAGTGGAGACACAACCACAATGCTGGATAAGATGGCTCGTCGAACGATCCTGCTTGTGGTGGCGCATGTGCTGAGGCGCAAGCTGTTCTACTTCATCATCGGTACAAAGTCGGCAGAGAAGGGTGAGCAGCAGGAACATCAACCGCAGCGAGGAGAAGCACTCGAAGAAGCGAATACGGCGAAGTCCCTGGCCACTAGCGTGAAGCACATTGCGGATTTTAACGAGTACAAATTCGACGCCAGTAGCGCGTTTGCCTGGTGTATGCAGGGCCTTTCGCGCACCGTGCGCTCAGGCTTATTACCCTTCGTCGAAAGCCTCAAGCCCAGTGTTAAGTTGTGGGAAGGCGGCGATGGCCTCGGACTGAAACGTCCGCCCGCCTCGACTGTCGTCTCGCATCTGCAAATTTGCGTTGAGGCCGCCGCCGTGAAGTGCGCAGGAATTGGGGTTATCCAGAACCCCGGGAGTGGTGAATGCGCAGTGCCAGCAGGACGACAACGGAAGAAGCGTCGTGTTACTTCGACACCTTCGGGTAAACCCAGTCGCTCCGCCTCGTCTCGCCCCGATAATGAAAGCGAGACGGAGAAGGTGTTCCGAGACCTGCTTGATCTTGTCGCTGTATATGTCTCTATCTGCAGGTCCTCTGCGACGGAGAGAAGGAAAGCAGTGCGGTCCATATTTTGGCGTAAAGCCGGGTATGCAATTTACGCATGCATCCTCGGCAGGCTCTGCTGGGAAGGAGAGGTTGACAGTTTACCTGACAATGCCATGGACCTCTCCCGGGTTGTCGACGCAAGCGTTGTCAAATTGGAAGAAGGTGAGCACCAGAAGGCCGTCAATTCGTCCGGGTTGTTTCTGAAGGACGACAAAGCCAGGAAGGACAAAGCTATCCTTCGAGTCAGTGAAAAAAACGCCAAGAAACTTGACGCCCTCTCTTCAGGAGCTATGGCCCTTCGTTGCCGCTTCAGAGTTCCAGTGTCTATGAGGGGCAGTTCTGGTGCCGACCCTCCCGATTCGTTTGACAACATCAAGAAGATGCATGACGACTTACGTGATCGGCGGCCAGGGATAAGTTTTTACCGTGGCAAAGAAGGGGAGAACGCTGCCGCGGAACACTTCTACCTCTCACTCGATTCTACCCTTTCCTTCCACACCCTAGCACATGACGTGCTGTGTGCTGCGACCGGGACCCAAGACTTTCTCGCAACTTCAAGGGATTCTCTCCGGGCTGTTCACGTCACAGCCCTTTCCCTAAGGGCTGCCTGTCGCCAGGCCCTGGCACGTGGTGACATGGACAAACTCTCGTCAGCAGAGAAACGGTGCATGGGGGCGTTGAGGGTATTCCAAACCACCCCTGCCGGAGAACGACAGGGCGTCCCAGAAGTTGGGGAGCAGCAGAACAACACCCCGGGAGTTGTTACGGTAGTGAGATATCCATGGGATGGCGCGGAAGAGTTAAAAGCGTCGAAGACTTCCGTCAACCGCGCGGTAGAGGAGGACAAGTACTACCTCCATGCGAAAGAGCGCGGGTCCGGTGTGCCGTTGGGAGAGAAGGAACGCGATCTGAAGTGGGACAGCGGGGACCTTGTCGAATGTGCTCGGAGCAAGGAGGCATACGAAGCAGAGCTTTCCAGCCTATATAAGCAGGTGTTTGGCGTTGAAAATGCCGAAACGAGTGCGTCGCAGGATCAGAATATACAGTCCGGTACTCCTTCGGGCAGCAACGGAGGTGAGTCACGCCTTTCCGCTGCTACGGATGTCGGACCCGTACAGTCTCTGCTTGCAGATTGGGTAATCGAGCGTGAGTCCGATCCGGACTCAAGCGATAGTGACTCGGGAGCAGGTGGTGGGTCTGACGATTTGTCCGGTGGGTCTCCCGGTGGGTGAGGGTCAGTGCAGAGGTCGATGCCATAGATTAGAAGGTAAATAAATTGTATTAATAGTTTAGCTAATACGCGGTTTTATACCTACACTAGAGTTGTCTATCTCCGGCCATGGCTGCAGCGTTGCATGAATCGTGCGATCACTAGTGGAGCTGTTCGACATTGTCCATTCAGGAAGTACGCCAGCGTAAAAATCTCACGGTCAGATACCCCAAACAACCACTTCACAGCTGTGCAGCCGCAGGCTGCTCATCGTGTTCGGTCGCCTGTCCGGCCAGTGGCGGCCTGAGCACTCGATCCGTTCTGGCTTTCGTGTCCTCCACGTCGCTTGCTTCAGCCACGTTTTCGTCTAACAGAGACAGCACCGAATCGGCTAGCTGAGTACTTCGCACGATGGTGACCGGGAATCTACAGGTCAACAGGCCGGGTACATCCTTGTCCACGACTCCTCTCGGGATACCTTGTGTGGCCGGATTCCAGGCGATGCTAAATTTGGTACCCGTGCTCTCCACGTCATCCAACTGCTTGCCGAGTTCAATGCCCACTTCCTTCGTTTTCTTCGTTTTGGCTTCGAATAATGCACGCATAGTCTTAGTATCTTCCTTAAGTATCCTTGTGTCTGGCTGGGTCAAGAGTTCCACTTCCCAGCTGCAAACCCCACCATTTTCACAGTTGTCAAAGCAAGCAGGACTCGGGTCGGTATGGCTCGGTCCGAAAGGACTTCGACAAGGGAACATATGTCGAACAGATGCATTTCCTCCTTCGCTGTCTCCAGACCCCCCCTCCACCCAAATACTAGTTCCAACAACCCATACCCAGTGCTTCTTATCATCTTTCTCTCCAACCGACCCAACGGTGATCAACCGTGGCGTTTCAGCCATGCCCAGGCAATCGAGCATGTCCCCGTAAGCCTCGAATTCCACGACCAGGGCATCCCCGTGGGCACCGACACGGGTGTTGAGATTGGGGAAGTGGACTCCGAAGGCACTAGGCCTCATCCTTATCATCCCGTGTCTACCACTAAACGTGCTCCCGGACCAAAACTGTCCACCGAGAGGGGCCGAGACAGTCTGACGTCCCGTTCCGGTGCCAATTAAGGCACATATGTCCTGAAATTCAGTCAGCGTGCAATTCGTGCCACGCGAAGTAATGTGACTGGGGGAGACAACCTCGCTTCCAGACATAGGACCCAGATCCCTGTCTATCAAATTTTTGATAGACTTGGGATCCTTCTTGAACAGGGCGCGATACGCCTCGCTTCTGGCCAAGACGTGGAGGACAGTCTTCGCCCGGGATGACGCGTTCGAAAATAAAGGGGCACGCGTACCCATCCGGGCTGTCGCCAGAGTCATGACAACACGTTCCAGTTCGGCCACCTTGTTCTGCAGGTTAACGCCCCCGTGGCTGGATCTTTCTGGTGTGGCCTCGCTGCGTCTATGCAAGACAGCATCCGTGACTGGTGTGAAGCGCCATAGCAATACTGGTTCGTTCGTGTGATCGGTATGACGCATCCCCCCCATAACGATTTCTACGTCTTCCGCTTCACTGCTGTCCCGACAGTTACCCATGAGATCCAACCCAGGTCCGGAACTCTCGGCGGAGTACAAAATTGTACCAGTCCGTGTTTGAATGTCCATGGTGACAACCTTGCAAGGCCACCAAACCTCCCCCAGGGACGGGATCGTGGTAAGATCACCTGCCACGCCCTTCCCATCACTTCCACGGGTACGAGAGGTACTACGCCCCTCCACAGGCTTTCCAACAATGGCCTGATCAGGGGCCCATTCTGAGTCCACATTATCGTGGCTCTTAGTGGGCTCCTCAAGCAACCACTTGACCTGGAGATAATCGCCTGCCTCCGGCACTTGGCTACGCTCCTCAGTAGCCGCCACCGCATATGCTGGCAACAACGGAGATCGCTGCTTTCGCTTTTTGGACAAGTTCTTGCTTGCCATAACGCGCTAAAAAAGATCAACACTGCGATCGTACGCCCGTCCAGCACGCGCGGATGTAGCGCGTTGCACGACAAGCAATACTTATAGCAGCTGCTGCTATAAGTATTGTTTGTCGCCGCGCATGCGGGACGCTAGCGTGCTATGATATTTTTTAGGTATTATTACGATCATGATACTCGAGTATTGGACTGTACGGGGTCCTGAGCCAAGTCAGTGTCTGGTTTCGGTGCATTGATTTCATAATATGAATATTATTATGATATCAATGCACCGAATCCAGACACTGACTTGGCTCAGGGCCCCGTACAGTTCAATATTCGTAATAATTTTGTTCGTATACTATCATATGCGATGTGATCAGATTTTTTTCATTCTTTAAATAACTTTTCCTACGAGTGTTCATTGCATACAGTATGACCCCCTCTGACAGTTAATCCACCAATGGGTGACAGGCTAAATCGATTTAACTAACGTATTTGGATGGGAGGCGGTTTTTGTCATAAGTTGGAAATTATTACGAATAATCTCTTGTGCGTGTCCTTACCATGCGGGTGGAAATGGGGGGGTAAGAGCCCGCCTAAATCCAAATTTGTCTTCCGGCGGGATAACAAGACTAACCCCTCATTTAGGACCTAGAAATGGGCTATTTGTCATGAGTTCAATTCCGCGTTTCCGGCTGCATAAAAGGCAGTCCATGCGCCGCGGCGCGACGACCTGCTTCCTAGCCCCCAACCAGACCCCGGGATACCGAGACATTCTCTCGGGTCGTTCTCTCCTTCCTACGCGCCGATTCTTCGTAAGTCCTTTACTCCTCTTTCCTTCCCCTCTCCCCTCCGTGTTTTAAGGTTCTTGGTCCTACGCCAACATGTCGCCATCTTCTGACTTTTCGTGTTTCATTCGTTCTCTCTCTTCTTCACAGTTATAAGTGGTAAGTCCTTCACTCCTTTATCAATTCCCTCTGCCCTCGTCGTCTTCTTTTCTTTTGTCCAACGCAAACCTGGCGCTGCGTTCTGACTTCTGCCTTTTCTCTCCTTCCCTCTTTCGTTAACAGTGCTTCGTGGTAAGTCCTCCGCTCCTCTTTCCATCCCCTCCACCCTCCGTACAATCTCTTCCTTCTTCGTACGCTTACCTGGCGCTATGTTCTAACTAACGTCGTTTATCTCTTCACTGTTCTTGTGCAATGAACATCAGGGCGACAGTTGCTGTGCTGGTGGTAGTTCTTGTGGTAGATTAGGCTGTAGTATATTTGATAATTTAGTTGACGTATTTGTTTTGCTCGTAGTCTTATTGTAAAAACACATATTTCGCATTTTGTTGTAGGCGAAAGCGCTCCCATGTGATAGCCTATAGAATGGGAGCTGACGAAGCGGTATTACCGACGATGCCTGCCGGGACATAAATTGACGGCGTTCCGTCCTATCGGAAAGGTCTATCCGGGACGGATGTCGAGGCTATTCAGTCTCGCCGGATTGAACTATCCGGGATAAACGGCGACATCAAACCGTCTCCCCGGATTAAACTATCCGGGAAAAACGTCGACGTCAATCCGCCTCCCCGGATTGAACTATCCGGGAAAGACGTCGACATCAATCCGTCTCCCCGGATTGAACAATGCGGGAATAACGTCGACATCAATCCGTCTGCCCGGATTGAACTATCCGGGGAAAACATTGACTGCAGTCCGTCTTACCGGATAGAACAATCCGGGGCTAACGTCGACATCAATCCGTCTCCCCCGATTGAACTATCCGTATGAGACGTGCACCTGTAATCGGTCCAGACGGATTCAGTTATGGAGCAATAAAAAACGAAAAAAACCCGATCCCGGATCCGTGGAACGCGTCTGTACGGTTCCAACAATCAGGGATCCCCGTTTCATTCAATCCGTCAAAACGCAAAAAAATCGACGTATTTTCGAAAATTTTGTCCCCACGGTGCTCTGCCCCTGCCTCAAGCGTCGCCTGACGTTCAGCATGGAGACGATCAGGAGAGAATTCTCTGTCCAGGCCATCGCAGGCCAAAGTTCGGC
>JAVCKV010537901.1:0-11216 GCA_032274145.1 Herpochondria borealis | reverse complement strand
GAACCAAATCTTTTTACGTCCGTGAAGCACTGCAAGATTCAATTGATGATCTTGAAGATAGATATTTGGCTTTATCTCGATTAGAAAAACCAAGCAAGAAGCGTTGGTCTTTAGATGATTTGGAGAAAGGTATTGACCTGGACGATTGAATTCGACGACAAAGCTCGTAAAGAACTACGAAAACTGGATAAACCAATCCAAAAGGAAATTCTGAAATATCTTCGAGAAAAAATTGCCACATCAGAAAGCCCTAAACGATATGGAAAAGCACTCTCATCCAATCTTGCTGGCCTGTGGCGCTACCGTGTTCGAGATTACCGCATCATCTGCACTATCGAAGATGAACAGCTCACTGTGCTCGTCGTTCGACTTGCACACCGAAAGAAGATATACGACTAAATATTGACCATGCTTAAGCCAAGGACAGGAATCTTTAAATAAGAGCCCCTGAATTTTTCCTCAAAAACAGGACATTCATATCTTATTAGAGCCCCTGACAGCATCATTATAGTGGCCATTTTGATTTAAATAAAAAATATTCTGGATTTTAGGGATTGTTGATGTTGTTGATGTTGTTGATGTTGTTGTTGTTGTTGATGTTGTTGATGTTGTTGTTGATGTTGATGTTGTTGTTGTTGTTGATGTTGTTGTTGTTGTTGAGGAGGTTGTTGAAGAGGTTGTTGATGTTGAGGTTGTTGATGTTGAGGTTGTTGATGTTGAGGTTGTTGATGTTGAGGAGGTTGTTGAAGAGGTTGTTGAGGTTCATGGGGTCGGAGTTATTTCTCGCATTCGCACGATCATTGTATTCGCTAGCTTGAACCATCAATTCTGTATGCAAAGGAGCTAAACGAGATTTTGCAGTTGCGTGATCATAAGAGGAAATACCCCCAATAGATGGGATAGATGCTGCTGCTCTCATAAACTGCTTGGAGACTGTAACCATAGACAGAAGTTGCTTTGAACCATCAGAAGTTCTTGATAACGGCACAATAAGTGAAAAAATATCATTTAAAGTTTCGTCTGTTAAATCAGATATTTTGCATGCCTCATTTTGCGATGCTTGTACATGCGTAGAATTTCCAGAAACTTTATTGACCATTTTTAATCCAACCTTTAATCATTATTAATAATAATGCCATAAAGGTATCATAAAGGCATCTTTTCGTCTCAATTTTTTTACAAAAAGACTATGTGAATTTAAAGATAGTGAGTGATGTCTTTTTATATATATTGAGAGGTTGAAGTGGAGGGCAAGATAAACCAATGGGCCCCTGGGCCCCTTAAGTCATTGTAATTAATAGTAAAAAGTGGGGCCCACGAGGGTTGGCCCTGGGCCCCTCTAGTCATTAAGTATTTGATTTTAATAAAGAAAACAGGGGCCCCTGCTTATTTTTCTATAAAAATGAGATTGATATGATGTTAATTCCCTCATTTTTAATGAAGGCATATTTCAAGATGATGAATCATTCTATTTTAATATTTTTTTGCAATTGATTGTTGATGCCAATATGAGACCTAATCTATATTGGCATCAAAATACATTTTTTAATTTAGAGTAATTTTTTTCATGAATTTTTTAAACTTAGTATTATTTTTTTGTTTTATCTCTCGTTGATCTGTTAGTAAAAAAGATAATCTATCCGCAATTTCTTTCCATCCTTCTTCTGATTCTGTCGTCTTTTTTAACAAAGCTTCAATGCCTTCTCTCTTAGCTTTTTCAATTTCCAAAAGGGCTTCTAGCTCAGTTATTTTAAGAGTGCTACTCCCTGTAGATTGCTGCTGTTTTTCTACAGCTACCCTGCTACTTTTTCCTACAGGGGTAACGAGGTTTTTATACACTCGTAGCAACTCAGAAGTTTCAATATATGGATTTCCATTATTATCGATAAACCTTGATAATTTGCCATCTCTGATGTGTTTTTGAATGGTAGATCTATGCTTTCCTACAACCTTCGCGGCGTCTGATACGGTGTGTTTCGACATGGTGCTACCCCCTGTAGATACCTGATGGATTGGTGTAGGAAATAGTAGCACCTTGTTGTTGATATTCAAGTGAGAAATTAACCTACCAATTGACGGACTTGCTCTTTAAAATATTTGTATCGAAACTTGCTATTTATAACATATATGGTATATTCTGAATATGAAATGGACAGTAGAAACGCTAGACAAAATAGTTGATGAAGAACTTGGCGCACTACCTGAGGATATGCAGGCGCGTTTCTTCCGTATTGTTGAATTGATAGAAGATAAAGGCTTACAGAACGTCAAAGAACCCTATGTGAAACCGATTGAGGGGAAGCTATGGGAAATTCGCATAAAGGGTAAAGACGGCATCTCAAGAGCTTTATACGTTACTGCAAAGCAACGGCGCGTTGTGGTGGTACGTGTATTTATCAAGAAAACACAGAAAACGCCTAAAAGTGAGATCAAAATAGCCCTGAAACGTGCGAAGGAGATAAAATAATGACCAAAGTAAGAGACCTACACAAGAAATGGCTCAAGAATGATGAGTACAAAGCCGCTTATGATGACATGGCAGAAGAGTTCGCGCTTGCCTCTGCGATCATATCAGCCAGAAGTAAAGCAAAGTTTACGCAAGAGGAGCTTGCTGAGAAAATGGACGCAAAGCAATCTCTTGTTGCTCGCCTTGAAAGCGGAGCGCAGAACACCACCATCAAGACCCTGCAACGTATTGCACAGGCAACAGGAACAAGCCTTAAAATCTCGTTTGAGTAAGCAAGAGGGCTTAATATGCCACCTCTTCTCGGTTAGTTTTAATTTTCTTCTTCAGAAAACCAATAAATGCAGCATCTACGTGGATATGCTCTTTCTTGCTCTCTGCAAACACGATGAATTGCACAATAATTTCGCTCATATCCCAGTTTGTATATGATGCGTTGTGCAGCTTTTCAGCGTTTACTAGAGTTTGTTTTTTTATTCTTCGCTTGAAGTTTCTCACCATATCTTGAACGGTATGCTCTTCAACCAAAGGCGTATCCTCTTCAATCACTTTGGTTCGTGTAACAGTCACCTTATCGTTACTATCCAGTGCGTATTGATAATCGGGTATATCATCGTCACCAATAATTTTTTTCAAAGCTGCTTTGAATTTGGTGAGTCTGTCACGGCTCCCAGATTTTTCAAAAAGTTTTTCAATGCTAATATGCCATTTTCTTTGTTTGCTACCACAGTGCTTGCGCGCTATCTCGTAAAGTCTGCGCTCTAAAGGCTTTCCTAGACGAAAATAATCACGATTTATACTTAATACTTCCCGTCCCATGATGGAGTTATAAAACCACTCACAAGGCGTTATCTTAACTTTGGTATTCCTATTCTTAATTTTCATGCTTTCAACAAAGCCATAAGTTAATAGCCCAAAGCCATCAACCTGGCGTTGACCGTTAGTTTTTACATTTGTTTTTACATTTGTTTTTATATAACATCCAGCCAGCCTATCTAATGCCTTGTAAAATTGTTCGTAACTGTCTCCACCAGTATTTCTATTTGTTGCTATAAAAAAATCATGAGACGAGATATAAAAAGATCGAGGAGGAGTGCGACCTTCGTTTAATTCTGCCATCAATATAGAACCACAATAAAGCAATAAATCTTTATCAAATATTGTTGGCATCCCTAAAGTACCGTGTGGTGTGACCGTTACTTCTGTAGTGCCATTTCGATACTCGAAAGGCTTTAGATGTGGTTTTTTTGATAACGAATAGAAGGGATGCTCCATGCTTGCCATATCATTTTTAAAAGCCGTACCATCAAAAATATCAGCAATAAAAAAATCGGTATTGTTATGTTTTTTCTTAATCAAAGCCATCTACAAAAATCCCTTTGGTTAGTAAAATATTCGTGGTTTCAGGGACATTATATCTTCGTTGTTTCAGGGATTCAACCCCTGAAAAGACGTACGTGGTTTTAAGGACTTTCGTACGTGGTTTTAAGGACTTTCGTACGTGGTTTTAGGGACTGACGTACGTGGTTTTAGGGACTGACAAATTTTGAAAGCCCCATACAGTGGAGGTTACAGAGCGTTTTTTTTTGCGTAACACTACACTAACACTTATATAACTATATATAACACTAGAGCGCACCCCTGTGGACATGTAGGTAAGTCAAATTTATGGCAAATGGTTATCAATAGAATGGAAAAATATCAATGGAATTAAACCTAAAAACACTCGATGAAATTTTGCTCAATCGCATGATACAAACCTTGCTTAAGACTAAGCAAAGAAAAATCAGTCTCACGGTTGATGATTTGATCGAACAAGGGTACACCGAAGATGAAATCACGGAAAGCATGGAACGTATTCAAAAAATTGATGGTCGTGTTCTCGCATCTAAAACTATGCCTCAATCAGACCTCATAAATTAAAACACCCCTCACAGACTTTGCTTGCAAGGGGTGCATATGGTTTTCACCGTTCACACCAGAGGCTTCCCAGCATGGTGTAAACCATGTTTAACAACGCTATGACAAAAGATCAAATTTTAATCGTTATCACTGTTCAACGTATCCTAGCGGGGTGAATTGGCGATAGCCAAGAGGGGCAGCAATGCGCCCCTTGTTCACCAAAATCACAAAAACGCAATTTAAAGCCCTGTAGAAGCGTTTAAAATAACGCCATGTACCTTTTATCATTAAATAAGTTTTAGTCTCTCTACGGGCTTCTGTGTGCAAATTAGGGTATATCTAAGTTGGTATTTGATCGTCATTTCTCAATCCCCTGATTTTTCTCCTATCGCCCGATCAACATATTTCATCACCAAAGCATGTTCTGTTTTTGTCGTGACGTAGGTATTCACAAGCGATACAAGCCTATCGGTGAAATCACTCTCAACGTGAATTGACGCATTTTTCAAAGCAATGCCACCAAGAATGATCTTTGCCCGAGTTTCTTGCTTGCGTTCTTTGAGTTTGCGCCGCGCCTCCATGTCACGTTGTTGCGCCTTGGTTTGCTCTAGCTGTTCTTGCAATCGCTCCATACGATTTTGTAATTGCTGCTGCTTCTTGCTCATGATCGTAGTCTCTCCAAGTCTTACCCCTGATTACCAAAATAACCTTGTCACAGCACCCTAAGTTATGGCAAATTCTTTTCTCACTAGTTACGATTTTAAATGTTGATAGGATGGAGGAAGTGCGCACTTTTGAACTTCACGCCCATGTGAAAAGCATCTCACGCAGTGCAGGACGTAGCAGCGTTGCTGCCGCTGCTTATCGTGCTGGCGAGAAACTGGAAGATCAGCGCACAGGATTAACCCACGACTACACACGCAAAACAGGTGTTCAGCAAAGTGAAATTTATGTGCCAAAAAATTCCCCTAAATGGGCTGTAGGCATTGAACGCCAAGAATTTTGGAACCGTGTCGAAAACAAGGAAAATCGCAAAAACTCAATGACCGCTAGAGAGCTAGAAATTAGCTTCCCTTTAGAGTTTAACCATGAACAGCGCATTGAAGCAGGGCGGCAAATTGCGGGCGAGCTTATCAAGCGATATGATTGCGCCGTTGATATTGCTTGGCACGCCCCAGACAAGAAAGGCGATGATAGAAACCACCATGCCCATATCATGTTCACCACACGCGGTCTTGATGCCAGTACCAAAGATGGTTGGAGCAAATCAAAATCTCGTGAGCTTAGCAATGACACCATCACCGTTGAGAGCAAAAAAACAACCCGCAGCGCACAGGAAGTCAGCCAGCTTAGAGAAGTTACGGCCAACATTATGAACCGTATTGCAAACCGCGATAAGCTGGACGTTAGAACCGAACATCTCAGCTTTGAAAAAAGAGATGTTGATCGCGAACCAACCCAAAAAATAGGGCAACATGCGACCAAAATTGAACGAGAGGGCAAAGAATCCGAGCGTGGCAATGCCAACCGTGAGATACATGCCGCTAATGACGAACGCCAAAAGACCAAAGAAACCGCCAAGATCATTCATTTTGAGCTGGAAAAGGCAAAACGAGAGCTTGTCAAAGAACGTGAACTTTCTAAACAGGCCAACGAAAGCCGCAAGAAATGGCACATTGACCAATGGGTTAAGATACGCAATCAAAAGAAATCAGAGTTTGAAAAAAAGAGCACAGGCTTTTGGTCTCGCCTGTTTAAGACGCAGAAACGTGCAGAATCTGATTTTAAAGCCGTTAACAACCAACTTGCAAAAAATCTCCAAGGGTGGGCTAGGGATATTCACCAAATTTACAGAAATGAACCCCCAGAAGTACGGCGAGAAGCCTTACGAGAGCGTGGGTTTTCGGTAAAAGAACCACCCACACCCCAAAGGTTGTCAGAGCGACCTAGAGCAGCAAAACCGCCTCTAGAACGAGAGCGAAGTATGGATTTTGATAGATAGCAAAAAGACATTTTAAATATATAAAGTAATCGCTCTGTATCGAAGTAGGTGTTGCACTTAGATTGTTAACGGAGCGTGGCGCTACCGTGTTCGAGATTACCGCATCATCTGCACTATCGAAGATGAACAGCTCACTGTCCTCGTTGTTCGACTCGCACATCGAAAGAAAATATATGACTAAATATTGACCATGCTTAAGCCAAGGACAGGAATCTTTAAATAAGAACCCCTGAATTTTTCCTCAAAAACAGGACATTCATATCTTATTAGAGCCCCTGACAGCATCATTCTAGTGGCCACTAGAATAGGTAATAAATATTGAGTCAATAACCGAAGTCATTTTTGATAAAAATGATGACCAAGAAAACGAAATGATCGATAAAGCATGAGAAGTTTTTAGAGGCGGTCTAATCAAAGTTTGAGGTTTTACTGAGCACTACATCGGTACGATGTATAAGTACTCTCTTCCAACGCTAGAGAGGTTTGGCCCCTAGATAGCCATTCGAACCAATACATTAGGGTCTGCTGCCAGTATTGCCAAAACTTCAACAGGCATATTTTGATTCTCAGCAATATTGTATACATCAGCTTTAACTACGTTTACTTTAACCATCAATTCTGTATGCACATGAGCTAAACGAGATTTTGCAGTTGCATGATCGTAAGAAGAAATACCCTCAATAGATGGGATAGATGCTGCTGCTCTCATAAACTGCTTGGAGACTGTAACCATAGAAAGAAGTTGCCTTGAACCATCATAAGTTGTTGGTGACGGCGCAATAAATGAAAAAATATCATTCAAATTTTGGTCTTGTAAATCAGATATTTTGCATGCACTACTTTGCGATGCTTGTACATACGTAGAATTACCAGAAATTTGATTTACCATTATTAATCCAACCTTATAATTATTAGTTAAGTAGCGACAACTTTTGAATAGTATCATTAACGCATCTTTTGGAGCAAGGAGTGGATACAATATTTAAATATTGAAAGATACGCAATATGATTTCTTTGTGTCACACTTTTTTCTTCCTGTATTTTGATCCCTAAAATTACCCCATCTACAGGTTTTTTTATTGGGGTTCGTTCAACTACAATAAGGACACTCTAGAACCCAGGGGGAAACCATGAAGAAACTATCACTTAGACAGGCCGCAGAAGCGACAGGAAAAAGCAAATCGACCATATCAAAAGCATTGACTAGTGGGAAAATTTCATATGTAAGTAAGGATGAATCTGGTTATCAGATTGAACCGTCAGAGCTATTTCGAGTGTACCCACCGAAAGGGGTTGAAAGCGTTGAAGAGGGACACAAAGAACCCCCTATTTCAACTGGTGGACACCCTCAAAATACACCCAGAAACTCGCTAGAAATCGATATTTTGAGAGAGTTGGCAGAAGAGCGAAAGGCAACAATAGAACGGCTACAGCGAAGCCTTGATAAAGCTGAGGAACGGTTAGAGCAAGAGCGAAAGGACGCAAAAGAAGAGCGTGAGAAAGCGAGACATGATCGGGAAAGTCTCATGCTCTGGCTTGAGCACAAGCCAGCTGATAAAACTGAGTCAGTATCAGGCCAGCAGACACAAGCCACCCGCCGCCGTTGGTGGAATAAGAAAGCGAAAGAGAGCAAGAAAGAGCCCGTTATTTAATGAGGCGCAAGAATCCTTTTGGCTTTGCTAAATGCCCATTGCTCAGTCGTTCGAGCAAGCCTTGATCGATGAGAGCATCAATCACCTTGGTTACCCCCTCCCTGCTCTTAATCTTGCTCACCAACCCTAACTTATGGCGAGTTACTCGTCCGATAGGTTCTTGTCGCAACCATTCCCTTGCGTACTTTAAGCCGTTTAACTCCTTAGTTGGCGTTGATCCATTGTGCCCTTTTACAGGACGAACTAGAGCATTAAAAATAGTCTTCATAGACCTATTATTGGTCTCTCCAGTGATTCCTTGTCGCTCTTTTTCTCGCTCTAACTCCCGCTTTTTTCGTGGTGTTTTTGAACCAAGATCACCAGAGACAAGCACCATAATGACCAATGGTGAAAGAGTCAGTGCACCAGCCCAAAGGAGCCTTACGATTGTATTAAGGGTTTCAGGAGTAACACTTAGAAGTGGGGCAATCATGTCGTAAATGGCCATCGTTGGTTTAGGTAAGTTCTGCTCAAGAGCGTGAAGCTCATCACTGGCCATAAGTTGGCGGTCTTGTATATTCTCTAGTGTTTGTTGATATCGTGATCGATGATTCACAGTATTAGAAACATTGTCCCTCCAGATATCAACATCACTGTTCAATGCAACTAATTCCGTTGTTTTCTGATCGATAGAGTGCTCTAAATCTGCACTATGCGCTTTGGAGTCAACCGCAAGAGTAAAGCTTGCAGCAGCCCATAGGCTCAGGCTTAGAAGAAATCCAAACCAAAGCCATGCAGCTAGTTTTCGCCAAATTGAAGAGCTGTTCACACCGATATACCCGGACAGAAACAGGGCGCTGAGATCGAGCAGAGCATACCCAATAGGCAGTAATAGCTTGCTTGTACTGTCAACACCCGATAGCCGACCTAATGAAACATTGAAAGTGATAGAGATGATGGTTAGGGAAGCTATAAGCATGAAAGCTAGGAGTGTTCGCCAGTTTCCAGCCTTTTCAAAAAGCCAGAGTGCCGCAAGCTCAGGTTTGGATTTTGCACGCGATAGCGTAGTATTAGCGTTAGCCATGATTGATCTCCGTTTGATCGATTGTGGTTAGCTCTGCTTGGGTGCTGATACACCAAAGTAGGGCGACTATGTATTAAACGTTGTACTCTTCTTTAAGCCTCCTTATAGCGTCGTTTCTGGACTCACCAGGGCGAGCATTTTTTGATAAGAATCCCTCATTTTGAATATCAAATTTCTTTGATTTCATACTCATCTTCTTTAATTTAGCTTTTTCCTTCGTTCCAAAAGTAAAGATAAGATGAGTTACTTTTCGACCAGTTTTTTTCTGATCCCACTTAACCCATAAATTTGTAGTGTTATTTATTTGTTGTATAGCTGGTTCTAAAACTCGAGTTTTAAAATCCTTAATACGAGCGTACTTATTTTCAAGAAGAAATATGCTTTTTAACCACTCAAGTTCTACAGTTCTTACGCCTGTACAATTCCATTGCATAAGTAGTTCATACAATCGAATTGCATAGCTACTAGAAAGCTGAGCAACATCTTTTAATTTATAGATAGTGAACTGTTCGGTAAGTTGGGATACGTAAGGTAAAATGTCATGGCTAAATCTTATTTGAACTGTACCAGAGTTAGGGATGTACTGTATTGACTGCAACCAACAAGTGATAAGTACTTTTGCCTTTTTTCCTTTACCATTTGCTTCATCTGGAATTCTAATTTCTCTACGCTTTAAGCGTAGAGCCGCATCTTCGAGCTCCTTATAAAGGCTTCTTGATGTTAACCCTGTAATCTCAGCAATATCATGGACTGAAATTGTATACATTGTTTGATCAGTTATTTTTTCACCTTGCTGTATTTGACTAATTACAGATAACAATATTCTTTGTTCTTGAGCTGAAAGCCTGTAACTTGCCTCTATCATTGCGTTTGATTTCACTACGCTAGCACTTGCTAAATCTTTCCCCATTATCTTATAAAATCCTTCTTGTTTTTTAAGTAATATCCTTATGTTATAGATTAAATTAGACGACAATGCAACAATGTCGTCTAATGCATGGAATCTGTCCCCTTATTGCATGGAATCTGTCCCCTTATTGCATGGAATCTGTCCCCTTATTGCATGGAATCTGTCCCCTTATTGAGTCTGTAAGCATGAATACACCTGAGCTATAGAGCACCTAAATACTTTAAATATATAAATATATAAATACGGAGGCATAAAAAAACTTTTCCACAATTTCTGTGGAAAAGTTTCAAAAAAATAGACAAAAGCTCCAACTAGTCAGCCACAGAGAGTTTGGTCAAAAAAAATACACTTATCTTTAATACTTCAAATAAAAATACTAAAAAATTTAGATAAACTTATTCTCAATCTATACCCTAAATTAGTCCAACTAAGGAAGTCGCTAACGCTCCTTATTTTTCGCTCCGCTAGGTTTTTTTAAACCTAATTTCTAAACAAAATTTCGATCAAAAAACATACATACTTTGCGCATACTTTGTTTTTTCTTGATCTTAAAACGCTGTAGACCGCATTAATAATAGGTTTACACATCTTTCAAACTACGCGTCACTACCTAGTGGCACCTATAGTGTCACCACGTAGTGACGCGCAAACCATGTTCATTTAAAAACTGGAAGCTCCTGGGCCAGCCCAGACCCGCTCAGGGGTTGCACCCCTAATAACCGCACCTCGCCGGTAGGCAGGGGTAACAGCCAAAGGCGTGTTACCCCATCAATAGGTTGTTTTGTTTCGGCTTGAGTCAATGGATCGCTTCGCTCATAACCGGCACCCGTTCGAGACTCGCTATTCGTACCTCATAGCTACGTTTCGCTGCGGCTTTGGTTATGCCATTGACTTGGCAAGGGTGTAAATAGCCCAAAACAGACTTTTAATGGCCATAGAAGCCTCTTAAACACCTTAAACTTACAAATCTACCAACTCTTAATTTTGATGACCTTCACGGGCCTTAAATGACGTTTATTGATATGAAACCTCACTTATGTAATACTTGTAATACGTGTATTACATAAGTGAGGTTGAAAATGCTCGCAATAAGACTCCCTGAATCACTAGAAAAACGGATCAATCAGTTAGCCAAAAAAACTGGTCGAACCAAATCTTTTTACGTCCGTGAAGCACTGCAAGATTCAATTGATGATCTTGAAGATAGATATTTGGCTTTATCT
>JAVCKV010537790.1:0-11217 GCA_032274145.1 Herpochondria borealis | reverse complement strand
CAGATGAGCAAAACTCCAACCGCATGCTCACTGTTAATGTGCGGATAGGTTTGTGCGTACTTCACGTGCTTCAAAAATCATCTTCGCGTTTTTCATGAAGGAAATAATGACTGGCCCCGTGTATGGACACTAGCTGAACAAAACCGACCAGCTGGTGGATTCTGGGAGTCGAAAAGTTCCAGTTAGACTACTGCAACTGCCAAAACAAAGACCAGAGAAAATATAAACACGCTGCTGTTTGTCAATGTATTTTCGGTTTTTATTTATCATCATTATTATCATATTGATTTACTCGACAGTAAAATAATTATGTTACGGTTATAAAATATATGAATCTCATGAGTTTAATTTCTGTTGTCATTCATTTTGGACATTAAACTGTTTTGACAAATGATGAAGGCTTAACTTGTATTGTATTCTATTTGATTTTCAAAAGTGTTTTCAATAGCAGTTCTAGAGTCATTTGTATGCAATATATTCTTCTGTATCAGCACTTGTATTTCAATTTGTGTTTAAATCTGTTTTTCAATTTGTATTTCGATTTGTATTATAAATTTTGAAATTAATTCCTTTCCTTTTTGGGTGTTTATGATAAGTAGTTTTGGGCTTTCATTTTAGGTTTTAGGTTTTTGCTTTTATTGTAAGATTTAATCATGAATACTATTTTGAGTTACATTCTAAATGTAATGAGTGCTCGTTTCATTCCCATTTGATTCTGTGGACTCGGTTCGGTCGGAATACTCGATGTTCATTCCGTTTTTCATCATCTCATGCTCCTCGTGAACGGAAATAGGTTTGATACTGGGTAAGATTGTTCAGATCCATAACTTGCAATTTACTTCATTCTTCGATGCCGCACGTCGCAACTGTAATCGTCGGGAGGTGCACTCTGAACGGAATCCCACATCCCAGTTTTCATTTCTGTTAATGAGCATATGTATACTGGCTGGATTTAAATACGAGATAAATAACATGTGAAAATCAAAGGAGACCGAATTTTTGCAGGTACAGTAAGTACTAAGCTGTTCCGACTATTTTCATAGCGCATTAGTTCTTCTTAAATTTTAAATTTTAAGTTTCATTTCAGATAGTTTGTCCTTTTTCATAAAATTAAAGAAATTAATTTGAGAACCCATAGTTTAGATTGCAATTAAATTTAATCGAATAATTCGTGATGTGAATACAGAGTCGCTTGGGTGGAATTTTCAAATTTATTACACCCCAATTTGTACCCCGCTCCGGGCAATGGCACATTCGAGAATCATCTCGAAAATGCTGGAATTTGCCTCGTTTTGCTCTGTTTTGCTCTGTTTTGCTCCATCAACGTGCAACAAGCTTAGTGCCTGTAGTTCAAAATCTTTGAACTAGCAGTTCGTAGCGCTCTTAGTGGAGTGTAACGGATGATAGCGGGTTCTAGTGGAGTGTAGTGGAGTGTAGTGGAGTGTGGTGGATTCTAGTCGATTCCGGTGGTGTCTTGCAGTTTCAAGCGGTCTCTATCGAGTTTTATGCGGTGTGGAGCGGTGTGGAGCGGTTCGTAGCTACTTCCAGCTTCCCGACCTCGCCGAATATGGCCCTCCTCAGCAGGTTCGCCAGTGCGCCAGTTTCGCGTAAGCGAATTCCTGCGCCCCTAGTGTACTGTGCGCAGTGCGGTTATTCACTACTTTACAATCCCCCGCGATGTCTTAGGCATATTTATGTCGTTGTAATTGTTCGAGGTTGGGGGCTATGTTGGCGATGGAATGGATAAGAGATCGAACGCGGGGAAACTGCCGGAACAGTATAGCGGAGTTTTGAAGAGCGAAATCGAGATCCCCCCGTTGTATGAAGCCCGATTCCGTAGCTAGTTAACGGAGGATGCTTTGGAGAGCGCCGATGGCCACAAAAGAGACGAAGAGGACGCGAAGAAAGAAAGATGATACTGATAAACCGGTCCGTTTAATAATGAGCCATGAAATCTCAACGGAAAACCCTTCAACGGAATTCGTCGCACCGCTTCATTCTTCTGCTTTACATTCCACATCTTCGCGGACCTCCGACAGTCGCCCGCGGCAGAACCTCTATCTGATGCCCAAACTCAGAATGCCGCAATTGTCCTGACACGCGTTTGCCACCGCCGTCCTAAACGCCTTGCTCTCCTCACCGAATGAGTCGCCAAATTTTCATCGCCCAGCCTTCTGCCAGCGGAAGCAAAATCATTCATCGGGATTCTTGAACTGGCGTTCTTTTCTCCTTTAACACGGTGATAGTGTTACATACGCGCCCACAGATACATGCACCCGAGACAGCTTTTTTCTCGGCCTTCCTCAAAATACGTTGCTGTGCCGGTGTCAACAGCTGCGACACACAAAGAGGGATATTTCTCAGCCAGAACGCTCCGTTTTGTCTTAAAGGACCTCCTTTAAAAAGCCTCCTCAAACGGGTGGCGTACTGCCGTACTGCATAACCTACGGCGGCAGTTACGCGGCACGCGACTCCTTTGGGGAGGCGTTTTCAAGACACGAGCTCTTGGCTGCAGCCGAGTTCGACGCTGCTCGTTCCGCTCCGTACAATTCCCGTTCGTCACTGTTGCGGTACTGTCGTAGAAATGGTTTCGCAGCTCCTGCGCGTGCCCGCGCGCCCTATCTAATGGCACCCGTGAACTATGCAAGCCGCCGCCATAGGCATGTCTGGCACACACGTACAGTCGCACTGTACGTGTTCCCTTGCTGGTCTTGCACCGTACAGTCGATGTCAGGACTACGTTTCCGTATGTAGTAGGTGCAGTGCCTGTACAGTACGCCTTTTCTACGGTGCGGTGCACTGTACAGTGAAGTTTTTCTACGGATAAAAGGCGCGTGCCCTTGTAAGCCACTGTCAGTTTGAGTTAGTGAGCTCGTAGTGGATCTGGCTTAGTTCACTTGTATGTTTACAGAAGTAGGGTACAGTAGTCTACGCTAGGACTAGCAGCGCTTTCAGGGCTACTTATGCCTAGTAAACCCAACCCCCTGCTCCTTCTCGGAGGATGCAGGAGAGGTACCGCCGCATCGTTTTCCAGTCGAGACTTCCGCCAGTATCGTCGTCGCCGGTCAATCTACTGTCGCTCTCAGCCAACTTGAGGATGCAGTTCCGCTTGCCGCCCGACTCTGACACGCGTGTCACTGCCGGCCAGAAGGTGCGCTTCACCATCCCGTTCTAGGACCCCTGTACCTCGTGTGTTCTTTTTTTCGTGGTATGGACATAGTCCTGCTAGTACAGGTACGTACTGATTCTTCTGTAAATGGAAGAAAATTTGAAATATATCCATCCCTCATTTTTTCGACTGGCCCGGCTCTCCCTCATTCTCCGGCTTGAGGAGCTCTTGCTGACACAGCGCGTTTCCTTGAAACAACGTATTATCGGTGCCTCTTCCTTCACCCACCCACCGCCCCACCGTCACCCCTCCCCATCGCTACCGCTGCTCTTTTGCCGCTGCCCTGAACGCGCTATGTAATTAAGCTGTGGTGTAGCGCCCAAACCCAGTAACACGAAATGCTGGTCGGCCGTTTAAAACTTCGGGCTCGGCTTTTCGTGTACTACGACGGTCACTTGCCATTGGACGCGCAGTCAAAGAGGCGGCGCACATGGCTCGGAAATATATGGCTCCGCTTATATCTCCTATTATTCTGTACAGGCATCGTATGATGTCAGTCAACAAGCGATTGGAGACGATGACAGCGAGCTACTGAAAGAGATGCACGCGTTTTGGCTGAAAACCAAAACGAGCGACCCTTCGCGTGAGTGTACGCCAGAATTGCGTACGTCTGACAATAGCTCGCTATCCTTCGACGCGCTGTTCGCTGATTGTATCGACATACAGGACGAGTGACGGTACGTGCCCGATGAAGAGCGAAAGCGTGCGAGCGGCTCCGCTCATGAGATCCATCGCGCGCCCGCTCACAACGAGTCCGAATCAAGCTTTGAAGACCTTTTGGATGCCTACCACCCCGATGACGACGATCATTTACTCGACATGTCAGTCGAGTGGTAGCTCTTCATCATCATGCACTACGAGTGGTTCCTTTTGTTTATGTAGTGCCTGCCCCGCACCCAAATGCGGTTGAAGAATTGGGCAGCTTTAATATCAAGATCAGTAAAGTACTACGTTTGTTTTGCTTGCTTGCGAACAAGCTCGCCTCCCGTCTACCGGCCATTATCAACATGGTTCGTACGATGCGGGTGTTAAAACTCTTTACTGCGAAGCGCAACCCGTTCTGTTCAAACCCGCTCTGGATTTAGAACGAAACATGACTCACGATACCGACTGCGATGCTAGAAAAAGGTGCCCATATTGAAGTGTATATTGAATTTTTCTCGCGTTAAAGGAATAATTATGGTTCAAAGTTTTAATAATAATATTTCTTTAGGACTGAAAAAGTGTATGCAACTAATTTTTCACGACTGCGTTTGTTTCTAGACAGCTGAATCTGAATCGCGAACTATCGTCCATCGGTAACAGCATGGCCTGAAAGACTACTTCAAGAACCCAATTATGATCAACACAAACAGCCCGCATTCTGCGCCAACACCTTTTTGAGATTTTAGTATATGGATAAATGCGAAAAAGCAACAATTAAACTATCCAAACCTGCGTCCTTTGTGCGTTATCATCAACGCGCAATAATTGGAGAGAAATATATGTATTTCATATCTATCCCGGATCGTTTGAAACTCACGGAGACTGGGCCCAATTAGCTGCTCTGCGCTCTAAATGAAAGGGAATAGTTTAAAAACACGAGGAATAGCTACAGCGAGTGAAACTTCTATAGAGGACGTGCTTGCGGGGGAGAATGGAAAATATGAAGAGCCATTGTACCAATGTCAGTATTCATCATTTTTTTGCATAGAGCAGTTTGCATGGACTCTGTTCGAATTATTGTTAACCAGAAATATGATGAAATTATTATGCTTGTCTTCATGTACCACTAGTCGAACCCTGGGAAGCTGAGAAATATTGTTTCCAGGGACTGCATCTAACGACTGATTTTAACGAGCACGTAAGTAAAGGTTTTTAAGGTTTAGATGATAAGTTACATCAAACCCAATGGTATCGATGTGGATTTTACTTATTAAAATATTGTGTGCAATTGATAAAATCTGCATTCGAAAGAAAAATAGCCAGCAGAAATAATAAGGCAATACGTAAATGCACAAATTGAGACAACAGCTAAATTATACGCCAAACAGTTCTACCTCCGTACTATGAGGCAAACATTACAAAACTTTTGGGAACAGCTGGACTAACTATATATATTTCGAAAATTTTACAATAAAAAACGCTAGGTATGTCCAAGCGACTTAAATTGCGCTGGTTTTTCTGAATCAGTTGAAATTAGTACAGATACTATCGAAGATGGTTTGTCGAAGTGCTATCTTCAAACGACGTAAGCTACCGGATTCTTATGGTTTAGATGCGTCGTTCGGCAGCCATGTACGGAAGCACCCGAGCGATTTTTAACTATTAGCATATCTCTTTCTCCAAGGAATAGAACTTCCGATTTAAGTCAATTTCAGCAAGTTAATAAGGGTAAATTGACAAAAATACAGCCAATAAGCTCCAACCAAGACGCCATTCTTGACGAAACGTTTTTATTCATATGCGACTACATCCATATGCTGCTCCTTCTAGCGCCTTTATTATAGTTGATGTGTTTTCCGAGACGTTTCCTTCAAAATAAGTACTATAGGAGGAGATAATTCCAACCAGTAAAAATAAATGCAATTTTGGCTTCATTTCTTCAGATGCAAGAGGCCGCTCGAAGATCTCGAAACAACGGAATCTTTTACAAATAATGATAAGTACCAATACTAAGCTGTGATTGACTCGTAGAGATATTTATTCTTGGCAGCCCTGAAAACTAAGCCCCATTGTTTCAACTGCCAAATAGTTTCTGTGTATATCACGAACTGTATGTGTTTTACAAAAATATCTTGTATTCCCTATGTTGAGAAAGACCTATAGTTGAAAGTGCTGAGTGCGGATGTCAGAGATAAAAAACTATACAACTTTTACGTAAACCATGAGTTCCCTTTTCTACCCTGCTTGTATTAAATCAAGAGAAATTGAACCATTCGACTTCTTTAAGATGTATTGAAGACGGATATTTTGGTGTTTGTCATCTGTCATGGGTTTGCACTGAGTTATGACGTCAAACAATTAATTATAATCGGTGAAAATATGTAGCGGAATCTTCATGTTGAGAGACTTTTCTAGTTAGTTGCGAAGCGTGAATGAAAAAATAAAATATTCAGAAAATGAATATATTTCTCCTTCAAGAGCAGATCTGACAACGCGTTCACTTTTCTTACTTTCTTAATGTAGCATACAACATGTGTCTTTCTTGAAGAGTAGGATAATGTACCCAAATTGTGTCGCGAGATCTTTATTTTTCGAGAAGGAAGAGTCTGCAGAAGGCTTGGTGTAAGGTGCTTTTGCCATGCGTTTTATGTCAGAGAGATATTTGCATTGCTCTTCAGGATTCGAACCGTCTTGTTGATGAATTTTGCATTTTCTTCTTTCAACTCCTTGTCGATGACTTCACGGTATTTGCAGGTAGAGAAATGGGTATATAACCTAGTTTGAACGATTAATTAAAGTTGAGCATAAATTGAACGTTGTTTATCGTAAGAAACATCCTTGTTCAGTCGTTCGACGTTTGCGATGTATTCGTATTGGGAAATGTAAAAGTATCGCATTTTGCGGCAATTTAAACTCATAAGAAATTGAGTCGTTGAGCGATTATTGTTTCCATCTCGCGGCGTGCGGCTAGTAGTACTTTTAATCGTTGAATCGGCACCGGAATGGTCGATGGAAATACCAAGGTTCTTCGCAAGATTGGTATTTGCGGAAGATCGCACAACAGAGAGACAATTTTTTGATTTATGAAGAAGAGGTGGGCTGCGCTAGAGATTTGCTCATGGTAAAATATCACAGCATCGAACGAAGCACTGCATAGAATGAAATTTTACAAAACGGTGGGTGCCGACAGAAGGGAATGTAACCACTTACTGCTGTCTCTATTCTTCGTCGGAAGTGGCGATGGAGCGCGACGGGATCCATCAGGACCGTGGCGGGCGCGGTAGCGACGAATACTGGTAAGAAGAACTATTTGAGCCCAGAGGAAGCTGTAGGCTTGCTCGCCTAGGTCGGCAAGGTCTTCAGCGGCTTCTGTATTATCTGCCCTAGTTTTGCGTTTTTTCGCTCAAGAGATACTCTTCGTATTCGGCTGTACGTTTCTCACGGAATCGCTTTGTACCGCCGAATTGGTTCGGATGGAAGGTACGACATGGGTTCGCTCTGAAGCTTCGCTCTTCTCGTCGGCACAGTTGTACCGGAACGGAGAGGTGTTGGGTTCGTCGAGCATCGTTACGCAGAGGGACAGAGATTGGAAGCGGTATGTCTTTAAGTCGACGGCGAGCGATTGTATACAGGCAGCAACGGAGGGCTGAGGAGCAAGGGATAAAGCATCAGGGATAACTATCGATTGAAGTCCAGTTCGGGGTCGGTGTCGACGGCGGTAAAGTCGTCGGAGAGGCAGATGGCCTCTTCGTCGATCAGAGACGGCTTCGGAACTTGTCGGGAAAAGCCAGTATGGCTTGTAACTGTCTGAAGACGTAGTTACGGAAGTTGAGCTAGGCTCAACAGTTCTGCGCAGACCGAGACGGTACAACAAAATTTTACTTTTGGACACTTGGGGTTGGTTTCGGTGATGAGAAGGGGTTGGATGGTTAGGAGAGAGGAAGAAAGCGTGTGGCGTCTCTGATTAAATGATCGCGCGGAAGCTGTTGAAAAGGTAGAGGGTGACGGTGCGGAAGGCAGTCTGTTGAAAACAGTAAAATCTAATACGTCCGGGAGAGAGAGGAGAAGGTCCTCGAGCCCCGGTTCTACTTTCTATAGTCCTTTTGGGCCACCTACTATAGGACAGAAACTTTCAGAGCTAGGTTTATCCATGTACAGTATCTACTCTACAGTGAATTGTACAGTAAAAACCCGTCTCCTGGATACTGGCCACATGTGGTGCAGTTATTATTGCTTGAGGATACTCCTGTTAGCCAATTTTTGTCGCTGTGAAACAGTATTAATTCACAATGGGACGAAATTTTCTGCTAAGAAGACTCATGCCAGGAGATGTTGAACAAAAATCCAGACAACATCTCCATCACAGCAGTAGATTTTCGTAACAGCTGTGTAAAATTAATGTTAAAAAATATCCGTGATTACACATTCTTGATATTTCAATTCATCATCTGCAGTTATGCCAGAAAAGCGTATCATATACCCCGACTGACTTACAAGTCTGCACTTTCGGCAGTTGACAATTCTGATCATTCCATATTATTGGATGTAGAAATAAAGTCCGTCTCGTCGTACCAGACCGTAGAAACCCCCTCAATTTTTCCATTGGGAGATCTCCGATGCTCTGCAGAACTACATAGACGTACCTGTGGAAGTCTAGAAAGACAACTTGTAACTTTTACGAGATGAATCCAGGTGTCTTCCTGGGATAAATTTATGCATATGTAGCGATAAGTAAGGATAAAAATGAAGACGTAAATGCAGCACTCAAGCTGTTCCATCTTGGTTTTCAGGAGGTTCGCGTACACATCTAAGTGGCGCGTGAAGATAGTCAATCAAATTGACATAGTGTAGTACTCAGATGACCCTAGTAATGTACTGCAAGCAGAAAGGTAGAATGTCATTTCATCTGGAATTTCTTTCCAGTATGCCTGTTGTCGTAATTCGGTAACTTTTGAATATAATAGCCTCCTGCAACATAAGGTACTATAGTTCTGAAAAAATTATCTCCTGGACATATCAATATTCAAGAAGTATTCCAAGAGCCTTTTCCTTTTGTACCACTCGCTTTTCCTGCGATATTTACTGAATTTAACACTTAACTGCGCGTTTTTTTATATGACAATGCAGGAATGTGACTTACATAGCCCTGCTTGATTCAGTACTTCATGATATATTCGCAGCATCCGCTTTAACGTTCATACGTTTTACCATTAGTTTTACTCAATGTCTTCCATTTTTATGGAAATTGATGTTGTAGCACGTTTATTCGAGGATCAAACACAGCGGGTTCAAAAAAAGACAATAATATGTCGATCAATTTTTCATAGTTTCACGTGGCCGTTTTTCGGCAAGTGAAAGTCGCACTGAACACAGTTCTTTTCTTAACAATTTTGCCCACATACGCAAATCCTAATGAACCTACCAAACTTCTAGTCTTTTCTTAAGGAGCCACTGTCACTGCGAGTGCGGTTTGTATGTATTTAAGATAGACGGAGTGATAGAAGGCACTAGTAACAACCAGTTGAGAAATTCAGAGGAACGGACTCTCTGCAAACAGCAGTGAGAACTGATTGAAAGCGCTGCTTTCTTACCTTAATTAAAGCGACTAGTGAAGTGGGAGATATGTGAACGAATTTTTTAAAGATTAAAAGTGTAGGGTATGGCTCTTTCGAAACTTCTTTTTTTAATCGAAGCATGATCCTCCTACTAAACACTAAGTGTAACGAAATTTTCCGTGACAACCAAGGCCAGGTTGGAAGTTTCGAGTATGGCGTGCAAATAAACCTGTAAGACTTCCCGTCTGCCAGCCGCGTAAAAAGAGGCAAAATGATGGCATACAATGGCGTCCCCGACGGAGTGTCACTTCTATCGCTCCTCAGTTTGAGGTACTTAGCCTTGATTCTGGAAGAGCTGCGTCGGCGGCACGAGTTACATATGTCTTCGTCCAACCAGCGGGCCATCAGTCGTTTGGAAATCCGATTTGGCGTGGAGATTGCATGGGACTTAGTGCATACTTGGGACCTATAGTGGTACTGGAACCGGTGCGTACCGGTGCTTATGCTTCTGGGCACTCGCTCCATCGATGGCCAGATTCTTCCGGCACAACTACCAGTCCCGCTACCCGGCTTGGCTTGGGGCATCACAGAAGTTTAATTGCTCTAGATGGCTCGTGCCGTTGACGCTGGGTTGCAAACCTAGTGTCAACATCTCAATGTGCTACTTTGCACTTGATGCGCTAGGCGTGGTGGAGCCGGGGATACGTCAGAACCTTGCAGTACAGCCACTTCTACCATGTCTTATGGGGTAGTTGGAGCACTTCTGAGTTAAATTAAAGCAGCGCCGTCGGAAAATTACCATGTGCAAGTTCCGTTTCCGCCGCCTCCGCCGCCTCCGCTGCCGCCGCCTCTGCCGGTACCTGTAGAGTCGTTAACTGGCACAAGGAGGGAGCGAAACGAAAAAATTCAAGTTTCAAGGCTTTTGGAAAGGGCATCAGTGAATGGTACTAGAGGTGCGTCGAGTGCCCGAACTGTAATCGCGCTGAGGTAGGTCCCGAATTTGATGAAAAACAGAACTCACTAAGGCGTCTCATTATTAGAGGCGACTCTACACCTGCGTCTGTGTCTGCGGATGTGAGTCCGACTGCTGCCGCGGCTTTGCAATCTTATGGTCCAGAAGATTTATCGTGTGCGAAGAGACCGGCGCCTTCCCCCTTCCTCTTCAAGCCGCCAAGCGTAGTGACTGCGTCGGATTATTCAACCGAAGAAACCGCTCATGCCATGGTCACATCCCCCCGTTTACCTATCATACTGTGGAAGTTGCGCATTCGGCTCGACGTAGTGAGCGGGAGGAGGGGTCCTTACATACTGTGCCTACTGTCTCAGTGACGCCCGATGGCGGCACCAATGCGAAAATACCCAGGAACGGGGTTGACTCAATTCAGGTTGTCGTTAACGTCAATTCCGCCGGGGGTATGGGCGCTGGTGCAGAGACAACGGGCCGACTCTGAGCGAAGGTGCGAACTAACCCACCAAAAGAGGGCAGTAGAGGCACCGTAGGCGAACGGGAGAGGGCCTGGCTCCTTTTCTAGTAAGCGCCCAGTGGAACATTCCTCGGACCTCTTGGCCATCAGCTTCGCGCAGGTGGGGGCGAGGCGGGTGACCCTGTCGGATTTCTTGGGGAAACTTCCGGGCCTGCGTTGATGCTCTGGTCCGCCAAGTCAAAGCTATGAAAATAATGCAAGATGTCTTTCAGTGCGTAGTGGGGTGGGCGATAGGTCAACATCCGGATTATAATAAGTCCAGGGGGAACCAGGCTGGTAACCGCGTCGCCATTTCCAGTACTGCGCGAGTGGAGGGGCTGTAGGCTCGAGCTAGTGATCTTAAGGACTGGGTTGCGACTCTGTA
>JAVCKV010537678.1:0-35649 GCA_032274145.1 Herpochondria borealis | reverse complement strand
CAGGAGAAATTGACAAAGAAAGTGCTGAACTTGCTATCTCAGGCGCTGAAACAGAAGATGGTGAAATTAAGTTTAGAGCTGTAGGTAATTCTATCGTTTCTACTGGTCAAAATTCATTTCAATTGTCTAAAAACCTATTCGCAGATATGCGACCAAATCACGGGATAAACATTATATCATCTGCGGGAGGAGCTGAGTACGCTATGGAAGGAGCTAAGTGGCAGAATGGAGTATTTACCTACGCATTTTTAGATGGAATAAGCTCAGGTAAAGCTGATGCCAATGGTGATGGAAACATTGAACTTTCTGAAATAAAAGAGTATGTATTGAGTAGTGTTGTGAAAATGACAAATGGCGCGCAGAATCCAACCTCACGAATAGAAAATTTATACAATGATTTCACGATTTATAAATAGTCTCATTCTATCGCTATTCGCTATTACTGGGTTGGGTCAAATTTTTGAAACAAACATAAAAGTAGCTAGTGTACACTCATTTTTGAATCAAGAGAAATACGACAAGCCTCTATTTGTTCAAAGTGATGGCGTCTATTTTAACAATGGTTTTGTTGATGCCAAACCAACGGTTGATTATCAAGTTAGCTGGAAAACAAGAATGTTTGACAAAGGAATTATTTTCGGAATGTCGCTGGGACTTAGAACATTTGATAACACTACAACTGGAAATATTCACAACTCAGACGGAAGTATACTGTCGAACTACAAATTAGAAAGAGGAGGTTCATTATTTAATATGTCTTGTGTGTTAGGTTATAAGTTCAATACGTTTAAAACGTTTCGGCCTTTTTTATATGCGGATTTAGGAATTATGTCTGTGTTTTTTGATCAATTATACTCTTCCGAAATAAGTAACCCTAATTTTGATTATAATTCATCTCTAGACTTGTATACATCAACAGAAATACGGAAGAGATTTGGTGTAATAGCAGGCTTTGAGTATCGTAAGTTTAAATTGACTTTTGAATACCATAGAATGAGAGAAAAATTGGTTTATGATGACAAGGGAGGGTCACTTAACTATTCTAAAAGAAGGACCTTAAGCCTTGGGTTGGCATATAGGTTCGCTCCAGAGTTTAAAAGAGAGGTATATGATGTTTCAACAAACATTAAACCCACCAAAGAGCTTAAACTTAAACAACGAAAACCTCAGTTAATTTCTTTTTTTGTTGGTGCTGGTTCTAACATTTACTTAGGAGGGTTTGGGTTTAGTTCAGGTACGGACGTATCATTTTTACAAGTGCAAAAATCATTAAAACCGATTAGCTCTGCTACAACGAAAGAAGAAAACACAGTTACTGTGCTAGAAATGGAGCAATTTGACTCTGAGTTTCGAGGATTCCCCAGAGGAAGCTTAGGTTTTAGTCTCCATAGGGGACCATTTGAATTGGAAACTATGGGGCATTATTACGCTTTTACTGATAATCAAGAATATTGGTTCTATCAAAATAAAGTCAGTCGATTTATTTCCAACGGAAACGCAGGGAATTATTATATAGATGGAGATAATTACAAAATTGACCCTCAATATTCTTTACGATATAAGATGGAAACAGTAGGGTACACTGCCAACTTGAAAATCGATTTTTCTGACCTTTCTACCGAAATAAAAATTCCTTATTATATTGGCATAGGGTGGAATACAACTTATGTAAGGTTAAAAAATGAATTGTTTGTAGAAGGAAATGTTAACTCTGAACCCATCTCACAAGAGATTTTAAACCTATATACTGGCCAAGCTAACTCGGACAATCTAGGACTATATTTTAATCCAGATGAAACAAATTATTATTTCAGTGATGATGATGACGTCTTTATTGAATTAGTTGAAAATAGGGAAGAAAAGTTTATTGCGTTTGAAGACCTCAAGTCAATGGTCAATACTAAAAGCACAAAATTATCTGGCATATCTTTTTGTGTCGGAGCTACTTACAATCGCTTCGATTTTAGGTTTGGGTTTGACTTTACTAAAACGAACGCTATTGCACCCATTAGAAAACTAAATTCTGCTTATGCCTCAGTAAACTATCACATCTGGGGAAGGTAAGCTCAATATGTAATAGAGTACTTTGCAAAGTACAACTTCACGAATAGGAAATGTATACAATGATTTCACGATTTATAAATAGCATAATTTTATCCATATTCACAGTTTCTGCGTTGGGTCAAATTATGGAAACCAACATTAGAGTTGCTAGTGTACACTCATTTTTGAATGAGGGAAAATATGATAAGCCTTTATTTATTCAAAGCAATGGAATTTACTTTAACAACGGATCAGTAATAGCCAAACCAACTATTGCCTATGAAATAAGTGGTAAATTTAGAATGTTTGACAATGGGCTTATTTTCGGAATGTCAATGGGTTTACAGAAGTTTGATAATACTACTACCGGCAGTGTGTATAACCCAAATGGAAGCGTCCTAGGGACCTATAAACTGGAAAGAGGGGGAATGCTGTTTAATTATGCCTATATGCTTGGCTATCGATTCAATAGCTACAAAACGATACGCCCATTTTTCTATATTGATCTAGGTTTAGCAGCTGATTTTTCAGATGAATTATACTCCTCTGAAGTTAATGTGCCAAACTATGATTATGATATCTTTCTAGATCTTTATACTAAAACTGAAATGAATAGGCGATTTGGCTTCATTGCAGGAGTTGAATATCGTAAGTTTAAGTTGTCTTTTGAATATCACAGGATGAGAGAGTTACTTGCCTATTCAGATGAAGGTGGCTCTCTTAGCTATTCCAAAAGAAGGACTCTAGGAATAGGATTGACCTACAGGTTTGCACGAGAGTTTACAAGTGAGGAATACAGCTCTATCAGAAATAGTAATCCAACCAAAAAACTACATTTCAAACAACGAAAACCTAAGTTTTTTTCGATTATAGCTGGAGCCGGAGCCAATTTTTCTTTGGGTGGATTTGGTTTTGCATCAGATACCGATGTTTCATTTCTGCAAATTAATAAAAATTTTAAGCCTATTAGTTCTGCTACAATGAAAGAGGAAAACAATGTTACCGTCCTTGAAATGAAATATTATGACTCTGAATTCAAAGGATTGCCTCGAGGTCAATTTGGAGTAAGCTTCCACAGCGGTGCTTTCGAATTTGAAACGTTGGGCCACTATTATACATTCAATAATAATCAAGAATATTCAATTTATCAAAATAAGGTTAGTAGATTTATCTCTAATGGCAATCCGGGTAATTATTTTGTAGATGGGGATAATTATGAAAATGGATCTGAATATTCGCTGCGATACAAAATGCAATCTATCGGATATACTTCTACTTTGAAAATCGATTTTTCTGATTTATCAAATGATGTTACTTTACCGATTTACCTAGGTGTGGGATGGAAAACCACGTATGTGAATATGAAGAACGAACTGTTTACAGGTGGAAATGTAAACTCTGAACCCATCGCTCAGGAAATCTTAAATCTATATACAAACCAGCCTCTCTCGGGAGAGATTGAAGCCTATTTCAACCCAGATGAAACGAACTACTATATAAACGGAAGTGATTGGGATGATGAATTTATTGAGTTGGTAGAAAATAAAGAAGGTAACTTCATTCCTTTTGAAGAGTTTAAATCTATGACCAAAACCAATCGCACTAAATTATCTGGAATATCTGTTTGTATCGGTATGACATTTAATAAACTTGATTTTAGAATGGGGTTTGACATTGGAAAAACCACAGCAATTGGACCTGTTAGAAAGTTAAATACAGCTTATATATCTTTTAATTATCACCTCTGGGGCTGGTAAAGATTACTTAAGCGAAATCGTGTAAAATCTAACGTTAGACTTTTTGAGTTGAATATAGCTCTTCGTCCTTATAGTGACTTGACTAAATTCTTCTTGAAGTTTATTTTTGATCGCATTTATCTGATTTTTATAGTCTGCAGTGTTATTACTTTTTAACTTTAAATAATAGCCATTAGGCACAATAGATTCAACACCTTTTTTAACTTGAACTTGATCCGTCAAATACACAATATCAAAAGGTAAAATACGCTCATCAATTTTATGATTAGCAGCAGCAGTAGCGTTCACCTCTCTAAACTGTAACATTGACATTGACATCTTTTTTTGAAATGCTCTAGCAAAAATGGGAGGAGAAACAAAACCACAGATAAACCCAACTTCAAGCTGCTTGGAATTAGGATACTGTAGTGCAAAATGCTGAGCATGCTGTATCCGTATTTGATGCCAAAACTGTAAAGGGGTCATTCCGGTATCAGCTCTAAACATTCTATGAAAGTGAAACTTAGATAAGTTAACACTTGCACAAATATCATTTAGTACCAAAGGTTTATAGTAGTTTTTGGTAATGTAGAATATGGCTTGTTCAATTCTCTGATCCATTATTAGTGGTTTGTCAAGTTCAAATATACAAAACAAACTAAATGAGTAGAGAGTTTACAAATTAATTGGTGAAGTATTAACAAGTTGATTCACTTCTGATCCTCCCCATTCTATAAGAGTAAATCCCCATCGATTGAATGAGGTAAGCTGAGGTTTAGTAATAGTTACACCTTTCAAAGTGGTATCACTCTCTAAACCTTCAAAAATCATAAATATTCTTTGAATACTGTTCGGTTGAGGTGTAACCTTTAAAGCTGCCACTTCAGTAGCATACGCTTCCAATTCTTTAAATTGTATAAAAGCATAGGGCTTCTGCTGTAATCTTGGCCCCCAATAGGTTATAAAATCAGTGGATTCTGTTGCATTTAAACCCAGATAGGAAAGTGTATTTTCAAGAAATTCAATACAGGTATCCGTTTGAATATAATACCCTTCTAATCCGCTATTCGTGCTATTCAATGTGAAATTAATATGTTTATGTTCTCCTTCCCAAAATAAGTATGGATAAGGTTTTTTATTATGAATCAGCTTTCCAGAAGCGGTACTTTTCACATCCCATCCGTTTTTATATTTAGGATAAGAAAAGCTAATATCTCCTGTCGGATCTAGTGCTAAATGTACAGATGTGGTATCATTCGAATATAGATAAATAACAGGTTTTTCTGTCATTTCCATTTCAGGAGGTCGCAGATAAGAATTGAAATTAATTTTCACTTTATGCTGACTTTTAAAATCGTAATTAAGGACCGAAACTTCATGATGAGAATTGGATACAAAGTAAATGTTCTTAATATCTGAAGGAATGATTAGTTTAAAAGTACCATTCAGACGAACCGTACACTTGTATTCATAATTATTAGTAACTACCTGTCCATTATCGATATAGCTTCCATCAGTTGCCGTTACCGTTCCATAAACCATGCACATTCCTTTTTCTACACTTCCAGAAGATCTATCCATAAGAACGGTATATTCCTTATCATTGGTTTGACTCAATGTATGCATGCTAAAAAGCAGAAATATTAATATCGAAAATTGTTTCATAGTGTTTATTTTGATGTTAGATACAAGTTAAATAACAATACGTTCAATGGAATGAGAACAATGTTTAACCTAACTCTTCAATAGATTGTTTTCTCCCAATTTTCATTGTGATGAAATCTTTATCTTTTTTAGCTCCTCTTGCAGGGGAATATTCTCTTCCATAGAAAATGATTTGAAGATGAAGCTTGTTCCAAAGTTCTCTAGGAAATAATCTCTTGGCGTCTTTTTCAGTTTGAACCACATTTTTACCATTTGTTAGGTTCCATCTGTACATCAATCTATGAATGTGCGTATCTACCGGAAACGCAGGAACATTAAAAGATTGAGCCATCACTACAGAAGCTGTTTTGTGTCCTACTCCAGGAAGTTCTTCTAAAAATTCAAAACTAGCAGGAACTTCACCATTGTGTTTATCTATCAAAATATGAGAAAGGTCAAATATGGCTTTTGATTTTCTAGGTGATAATCCACAAGGTCTGATGATCAATCTAATTTCATCAGGCGTTAGTTTTATCATATCGTATGGATTATTTGCCTTCGCAAAAAGAAGGGGAGTAATAGTATTTACTCTTGCATCTGTACATTGAGCGGAAAGTAAAACAGCTATCAACAAAGTATATTCATCCGTGTGATCCAGGGGAATAGGAGTCTCTGGATAAAGCTTTTCTAATTCATTTATTACGTATTGAGTGCACTCCTTTTTGGTCATATCAGTTAGCATTGAATTCCAAAACTAACGAAAAGAAATAACCAATGTGTTATTACATTAACCCCATTGGAGTTTTTACACCTTTTTTGCCGTTACATTTTTTTTGAGACTTCTTTGAAGAAGCACAAGAAGCTAGAAATAAACCAATCAATAGAATGGTAGAAATTTGAACTAATTTGTTTGATTTACGTTTCATAAGCGATGGATTGTTAGTATTGATACGCAACTTACTGTTGATTAGTTTCAAAATATTACAAAGAGGTTATCTTTGGCATTAACTTTGACTTTTAGGTAATATGAAAACAGCAATAATTTTTATAAGTGTGCTAATGACGTTTGGTGTCGCATCTGCACAAGATAAGTTAAGTCTCGGCTTATGTGACACTTTGCCAAAAGGGTTTTATAAAATGGATATAGACACACTTATAATCCAGAATGCAATGGGTTACTGTGAATCTCCTTTTAAAACATTGGATAAAAGAATAGTAAACTTCAAGAACCTAAAGGTCTTGGATTTTCATTCGGATTACAGTTCAATAGAAAATCTAAAAGCAAAATTACCAGCTGAAATTGCTCAGTTATCAAAGTTGATAAGCGTTTCTACCAATTTGCCGAATGCAGCACTTTTGCAAATGTCGAAATTGAAGTCATTGAGCTTACATTCTTTTGATAATTTATCACTTTTATCCGAAACTGGATTAGCTAAATTGGAAATGTTAGAAGAGCTTTCTATTTCCTTTCCAGCTTTGAAAAATGATTATTATATAAGAGGGGTTTCACAACTTAAAAACTTAAAATCGGTAACACTCAGAAACCCTAATCAAGCAATTGTTGATGAAGTATTAAGTAATCCAAATATCGAGTATTTAAACATTAAACATACGAGCGAAGAGATAACACTGGACTTTAGATATACAACTAACTTGAAAACACTTATTCTTGAGAATAACTATATTAAAGAGATTCCAAGTTCAATTTTTATTTTAAAAAATCTAGAAGTATTGCAAATTTCGTCAAACGAGTTAACAAAAATTAATGAAGAAATAACGAACTTATCAAACCTTAAAGAATTGAACTTCAGAAATAATAACCTTACTATTTTAGGGGGATATATTAGTAAGTTAGACAAACTTGAAAAACTGGACCTTTCAGGAAATAAACATCTAAGTTCTTTGCCTGTAGAGTTAGGTTTATTGTCAAATTTAAAAATGTTAGCGGCAAATGGATGCATTCTGGTAAGTGTTCCACAAGAGATTTCAAATTGCTCGCAGTTAGAAGAACTTTGGCTAGATAATAATTTATTGACGGGAATACGGGTTGACTTTAGTAATTTGAAGAAGTTGACTAAGCTTACCCTGCATAAAAACAAGATTGGTAGAGTTCATGCTTCTTTATTTCAACTCCCGTTATTAGAAACATTGGATCTTTCGGATAACGCCATAACTGAATTACCAAGGAGTATCAAAGAAATGAAAAGTCTTACGAGTTTTCAGGTGGTAAATAATCAAATTGTGAGGTTACCTGAAGACCTTGGAGATTGCAAGCTTTTAGAAACGGTTAGTGTTTACAATAATAAAATTGTGAAACTTCCACCTTCTATTTTTAAGCTTACTGAATTGGAAAATTTATACTGTGGTAATAACGAGATTGTCTTGTTCCCAACTAGTTTTTCAACGTTGAAAAAACTACAAGCATTAGAAATGCAAAGTAATCCATTGACTGCTTTTCCTTCCGAAATTTATGACTTACCAAGTTTAGATAGAGTTTGGGTTTCAGCATCATACAAGACTTTGAAAGGTTTCAAAGCATCAGCAAAGAATCCTATGACTATTTTTACGAATTAGGTTTAGTGACCGTAGAAGTGCTGCCAAGCCATAAACACAAGTCCACAAAGACCTATGCAGCCATAAAACATAGACTTACCAAAAGAAAACCCTTCTGTTTTACTATGTTGAGCAACTAGGTAGGCTATTATTACACTCAGCCCACAACCAATCGATAAAAAGTATATTTCGTCACAACGCATTTAATGCAAAAGTAATCAACGATCAAAAAATGTAGTTACTTTTGTCAAGAATGATTCGAAATATTTTTTTTATAACAGTATCCATATGGATATTTTCTTCTTGTGGAGTAGCTCCTCAAGATAAATCTAAAACTAGCGGTACCGCTATAAATACAGCTAAACAAGAACCTGTTGAGGTGAAATATTCAAAGTGTTTTACGATTGATACAATTGTTGGCGGATTTCAAAGATTAACAGCGCATAACCCTGCAGACGAGCTTTTAGAAAAACATACATACATTTTAGTGCCTAAAGGGGTTGCTTACCAAGCTAAAGAGGATGAGAAAATAATTTCGACTCCTATTACAGCATGTGGTGTTTTTTCATCTAGTTTGTTAGGAATGTTTGACGCAATCGGAATCATTGAGTCCATAAAAACAGTGGAGAGTAAAAACTACATTTATAATGAACAACTGCAACTTTTAATCGCTAATGGTGATGCATTAGAGGTTAGACAAGGAGGTATTGTTAATGCAGAAAAAGTAATTTTACAAAACCCGGAAGTTATATTTACAGCTGGTTTAGGATTGGGAGTAGATGAAGAGTTTAAGCCAATTATTAATGCGGGAATAAGCGTTGTACAATGTTATGATTGGAGGGAGGATCACCCATTAGCAAAAGCCGAGTGGGTTAAGTTTTTCGGAGCTTTATTTGACCAAGAACGACAAGCGGATTCTATATTTGATATTGTGGAGCTGAATTATAAAAATCAAGTTGCAGAATTAGCAAATATTAAGTTTGAAGTACTTCCAAATGCATTACTAAATAGTATGTATCAAGATACTTGGTATATGCCTGGAGGGAATAGCTACATAGCTAAATTGATTTCAGATGCACGAGCAACATATCCTTGGTCTGGCGAAAATATGAACGGAAGTCTTCCGCTTAGTTTTGAAAGCATTGCCGCTAAGTCTTTGAATAGTGATATTTGGATAAATGCAGAAGCAAATAATTTGGATGAATTAGTTTTGAAAGATTCAAGATTACAGAATTTCATTGATAATGCTCAGTTAGGTGTGTTTCATTATTGTAAAAAAACCAATGAATTAGGAGGGAATGATTACTTCGAAACAGGAGCACTCAGAGCAGATTTAGTCCTGTCTGATTATATTAAAATGTTACACCCCACTTTTAAAGAAGATGTAGAATTCAACTTCTTCGTTCGATTAAAATGAAAAGCAACAAAGTGACATATATAATTGCTGGAATCAGTTTGGTTCTGCTGTCTATATTAACATTGATGCTAGGTAGTGAATCTATCTCATTCTCTAATATTATGGATTCCTTTTCTGCTGATAAAGTGTCAGCTAATAGAGAGCTAGAAGGAGTGGCTTATATTGTTCAAGAAATTAGAATCCCTAGAATACTCACTGCCATTTTTTCTGGTGTCGGATTAAGTGTAGCTGGATTATTGATGCAATCCTATTTTAGAAATGCTCTTGCGGGGCCCTATATTTTAGGGGTAAGCTCTGGAGCAGGTTTGGGTGTTGCTCTATTTTTAATGGCAGGAGTTACCTTTGGTATGGAAGTAGGTTCTGTGTTTAGTGGCACGGTTTGGTTTTCTATCCTTGGAAGTATCGGAATATTATCTGTGGTCTTATTTTTTTCTAGAATGGTTGGTAATGGGACTATGCTTTTGATTATTGGTTTGATGATAGGAAGTATCACATCTGCTTTGGTAAGTGTGCTACAATTCTTTTCGGGTTCTGAAGCGATTAAGAAATATCTCCTTTGGACTATGGGGAGCATCACCTCCGTAGACAAGTTTGAACTGTTACTTTTTATTCCATTTATAACAATAGGTTTTATAGGTTCTTTGCTCTTAATTAACCCACTAAACGCTCTTTTATTGGGAGACGAACAAGCTCAATCATTGGGTGTTGAAGTGAAAAAAATAAAGACCATTACCATCATTATTACAGGACTTTTAGCTGGTACAGTTACTGCTTTTTGCGGTCCCGTAGCCTTTATTGGGTTGGCAGCACCACATATTGCTAAGATTATTTCCAAAACCAGTAATCACAGAGTTCTTTTGCCATTAACGGCTTTGCTTGGTGCAAATATCTTGTTGCTTAGTGACCTCATTTCGCAGCTACCCGGTTTGGATATTATGTTACCCATCAATGCAGTAACTTCGCTTATTGGTGCACCAATAGTTATTTACATAATTCTTAGAGATAGAAATCTAAAGTATGACTAATCCACTTTTACATATTACCAACTTGAGTATAGGATACAATGCAGATTCTGTTTTAATTGCTAATATCAATTTGGAATTACACGCAGGTTCTTTCACCGGATTACTAGGTGCTAACGGCAGTGGAAAGTCTACCTTAGTAAAAACAATTTCGAATACCATATCTGCTCTAGCCGGAAAAGTAGAATTATCTAATACGCCAATTAGTGAATTCTCAAAAAAAGACTTAGCAAAAAAATTAGCTTACATACCTTCATCCACATCTTATACGCCAGGTATTTCGGTGTATGATTTATTGAGCTTCGCTAGAATTCCATATCAAGGGTGGACCCAAAAACTTTCTAAAGTCGACATCCAATTAATAGAATCTTGTGCTAATAAAGTGGGTGTTGAATCTTTACTTCAAATGAGATTTCACGAGCTATCCGAAGGTCAAAAACAATTAGTTAATATTGCGAAAGCATTAGTGCAAGAAACTCAAATAATCATTCTAGATGAGCCAACTGCTCACCTGGATGTTGTCAATAAAATCAAAGTTTTTGAACTATTAAAAAGTCTAGCTTTAGAAGGTAAGACCATACTTTGTATTTCGCACGACATTCATAATATCAAACCGTTTTTAGATCAAATTGCGGTCATTTCAAAAGACAGCACATTTCAAATATTTCCAAGTCAAGAAAAAGAAACTAATTCTCTTTTAGAATTGTTGTTTTAATCGTCAGGATTTTGCATTGTTTTAGTATCCCCTTCATTAGGAACAGAGCTAACGGATCCAGCATTAAACCAACCTATATAATTAACTCTATATAGACTACCTTCTTCTCCATCTAAGATGTAAACAGTGTCGTCACTAACTTCCATTTGATATCTGTTTTGACCAGAGCTTCCGCAGCTTGCTAATGTTAAGATTGAAACTATTGTTATAAGTATTGCTTTCATATTAATCGGCTAGTTTTTTATTGTTCCAAACAAAAATAATAAATTAGATAGAAGAACCAAAGGCTCCTATTTTCACTTATTGGAGCGGCTCCAGAATAGTGGACTTAGAGAAAGGAGAAAAAGAAACTAATTCTATTTTAGAGTTGTTGTTTTAATTTATCTATTACTTTTGCCGAGCATTTTGGTCTCCGAGTCACACCGGAGTTAAAAGGGAATCTCGTGAAATTCGAGAACTATACCCGTAGCTGTAAGCTTTTAAAGCTTTTTGAAAATACCACTGTTTGATCATTCAAATGGGAAGGTTCAAAAAGTATGAAGTAAGTCAGAAGACCTGCCTAGTTGCACATTGATACGCTTTCGGGATAAAAGCAGTGATGGACTTCTATGGCTTATGCCTGATTTTCACATTGATTTTATTCTTTTTTATTAATCCGACAAGGGCAATAAACTAAACCGCCTAAGTCAAAAATTTAAAAGAATGAAAAAAGTTTACTTTTTTGCAGCAGCACTTTTCGCTGTAGGTGCTCACGCACAAACCGTTGATTTTGAAGATTTAACTCTTCCAGGAGCACAGACTTTTTGGAATGGTTCAGATGAATCCGGTAATTTTACCACTTCAGGACCTCAAATCGAGTTTCAGAATGCTTATGATACTGCATGGGGCGGTTACTGGTCTGCCGGTTTTGCATACACCAACCAAGTTTCTGATACTATGACCGGACTAAACGGACAATACTCTTCATTTGCTGATGGTGGAATGGGAGGTTCTGGTAATTATGTAATCGGACAAGGTGGATCTGAAATGGAGATCATTACAGGTATAGTGGCTCAAGATATAAGTCATTTACACATTACAAATACAAACTATGCTGGATCTTCTATGACAAGCGGAGACCAATTTGCGAAAGTATTTGGTGGAGCAACAGGTGATGACCAAGATTGGTTTTTATTAACAATAAAAGGATATAATGGAGCTTCTTTAGTGGACTCTACCGAGTTTTATTTAGCTGATTATAGATTCACAGATAACTCAATGGATTACATTGTAGACGAATGGACAGAGGTGCAATTAGGTTGGTCAAACATTACAGATGTAACTTTTAGCTTGTCATCATCTGACAATACAGGAGGTTATATGAATACACCTTCTTACTTTGCTATGGATGACATCGTTTTAGAAAACACGGTTGGAGTTCAAGAAGAAAACGTAGCGGTAAGTTTATACCCTAACCCAGCTAATGACATCATCAATATCTCTTTAGATGGAGCTAGTAATGGTAATTATGTAATTACAAACATGCAGGGACAAATCGTTGAAAATAACAATTTAACGAATGAAAATACGGTACTGAATGTTTCTAATTTAAGTACTGGAATTTACCAAATCACTGTGCAAACAGATTTAGGAATGGTAACTAGAAAATTCCAAAAAATATAATTCAGTATATTTATTGAGTAAATGAAAGTAATACAACTGATATTTTTAACCTTGAGCCCTCTATTTATAGTGGCTCAAGGTTCTTTTGCTCCTAATGCAGATGTAATGGGCACTACTGCCATTCATAAGGATAGTAGTGTTTTTATTGCTTGGGCAACCGGTTGCATTACTGAAAGAGGACCTCAGGACATTAGTCAGGTGGGCTCACTTCCTGTTACTACCGGTGACGATTTATTTGCTACAGGTATGAGTGGCGCAAACGGTATTGTGAGCTTAGGTGATGGAGGAAGCGCAACATTAACATTTTCACAGCCAATTATAAACGGGTTAGGTCCTGATTTTGCTGTTTTTGAAAATGGATTTAGTAATACTTTTTTGGAATTAGCATTGGTTGAGGTAAGTTCAGATGGAATTAATTTCTTTAGATTTGATGCCGTTTCAGAGACTCAGGATTCCATACAAACAGGGAGTTTTGGAAGCACAGATGCATCTATGCTTTATAATTTAGCAGGTAAATATCGCTCTCAATTCGGTACTCCATTTGATTTGGATGAACTAACAGGTCTGTCCGGTTTAGACATAAATCAGATTACACATATTAAGATTATTGATGTGATTGGTACGATTGATGAAAATTACGCATCGCTGGACTCGCATGGAAATAAAATTAACGATCCTTTTCCTACTGATTTTGCTTCTGGAGGTTTTGACTTGGATGCAGTTGGTGTAATTCATCAGGAGCCTGTTTCAATAGCTGAAACGAATGTAGACTTTACTGTTTATCCTAACCCTACCAATGGCATTCTTAACATTAAACAAAGTGGAAGTAACACTTTAGAAATAGTAAATATCGCAGGGAAATTAGTGTATTCATCAGAAATGAAGGACGATACGCAAGTCGATATTTCAATGCTAGGCAAAGGAGTTTATTTTGCTAGAATAGGATCATCAACTCAAAGAATTATTTTGTTTTGAATTGGAAATGTATAATAGTTCTATTGCTTAGCTCTAGTTCATATTATGCTCAAGTCAAATCTGATTCATTAAAAGAGTTTACAAAAAGAAGTAAAGCTTATAGCGTAACTAACGTTCGGAAAAACCCTCAGATGGAATTGTCGGGAGATAATCTAGGAGAGGTACTTCAAAGACAATCCGCTAGTTTTATCAAAACATATGGAATGGGAGGTATTTCCACTCTATCTATTCGAGGCGGTAGCGCTAATCAAACTAAAATTTATTGGAATGGAATAGTGTCAAACTCTCCTACTTTAGGTCAGTCCGATCTCTCTTTGATTCCCACAGAATTTATTGAAACGGTTTATATTAGCCCTGGATCATCGTCAGCTTTCGAAGGAGTGGGCGGAATAGCGGGTAGCTTATCTATAAATAGTTCGAACCCATTTTATAAACATAAAAAATTACAGCTGACTAAAGAATTAGGAAGTTTCAGTGCAGAAAAAACGCACGTTAGATTAGAATTGGGAGATTCAATTTGGTTTTCCAAAACGAATCTATTGAGAAAAGAGGCACAAAACGATTTTACTTATTCTGATTATGGTGTATCCGGATCTCCGTCAGTTAAGCGCCTTAATGCTAGAGTTAGTCTCAATGGAGTGCAACAGCGATTTGGGTTTAGGCACAAAGCCAGTGTTTTTAATTTAACAGGCTCCTACATTGTTTCTGATCGAGAAATTCCAGTAGCAATTGGAGTAAGTCCACAAGATCAATATCAAATTGATAATAGCCTTAAAACAGCTTTTGAATGGCGAATTAAGGGCAAAGGATTAATGAGTCATATTATGAGAGCTGGTTTTATCAGAGATGATCTCCAGTTTGTGAATCAATCTTCAGGTATAGAGTCTTTATTTAAGACTCAAATCAGATCACTTCAGTATCACAATAATCTAGAATTTGAGAAAGGTTGGGAACTGAAATCTCAGGTCATTGGTAATCAGTTTTTTGCAGATTCAGATGGTTTTGATAGCAATAAAATTCAGAATCGATTATCGGGATTTCTAAACCTGAGTAAAGAATTTAATGGATGGGATTTTGACCTATCTGTTCGAGAGCTTTTGGTAGATGGAAAAGTTACCCCTGTTGCCCCAACAGTAGGATTTGTTTATAATAATTCTAAGTATAAATTGAATAGGTTTTATTTAAACATAGGAAGAAACTATAATCATCCTTCGTTGAATGACTTATATTGGGCCAATGGTGGCAATGTAAATTTACTACCCGAGCTGGCCACTCAAGCAGAAATAGGAACAAATATCCAATTAAAGAAGAGTTTAAAAGTTAGAGTTACCGGTTTTGCATCGAAGGTGGACAACTGGATTCAATGGACACCCCAGTCCAACGGAATATGGCAACCGATGAATGTAAAAGACGTTTTAAAACGTGGTGGAGAATTACATCTAACTTACAGACCAAGAACTAATCAAAGCGTTTCGCCATTATTGATAACTGGGAATTACCAGTTTTTAATTGCTGAAACAGTAGAGGCTTATAGTTCGGGTGATAAAAGTGTAGGTAAAGATTTGATTTACACTCCACGTCATTCTGCTAACATCTATGTCAGTTATCTATTTAAAAGAACATCATTGAGTTATTCTCAATCCATTACAAGTAAGTTTTATTTGGATAGAACTAACACAACTTATTTGCCTTATTCTGCTCCAGCAAATATTGAAATTTCGAAATCAATATTAGGAGAAAATGCTCTACTTAACTTTAAGTTGGGCATCTATAATTTGTTTAACGAAGAGTTTCAAACGGTAGCAAATCAACCCTTACCAGGACGATATTTTAAACTCGGATTTACCTTAAGTTTTTATGAATAATAAGTACTACATATTTTTACTAATTAGTACGCTTTTTATGCTTTCATGTCGCAAGCAAGAAGTAGGGCCACAATGTCCAACTTGTGTCTCTGAAATACCTACTTCTATCCAACAAGTGGTTATAGGCTGCGAAGGTAATTTTGGATGGGGTAATGCTTCTATTTCTGTTTATGATCCGGAAGAAAAAACGGTGAACAATTCTGTTTATCAAACAGCAAATGGAAATATACTTGGAGATGTAACACAATCCTTTCATTTATTTAACTCGGTTTTATTTGTTGTGGTAAATAATTCCGCTAAAATTACCTTATTGGATACCTCAAACTATGAGCAAATAGGAGAGGTTTTGGGGTTTAATAGTCCAAGATATATGTATGGAATTAATAATTCAAAAGCATATGTAACGGATTTATATAGCAATTCAATTCATATAATTGATCCGGGTATGCAGCAAATTACAGGTTCAATCAATACAAATCAGTGGACTGAAAGAATCTATGAATTTGATTCGGATGTGTATGTTTGTGCTCCAGATACCAACTGGATTTTTGTAGTTAATTCTGTATCAGATGCTATTACTGACACATTAACTTTAGCTAAGGGGCCAAACAGTATGGTTCAGGATAATTCAGGAAATTTATGGGCACTTTGCTCAGGAGGAACAGCGCAAGAATTTGCACGATTATATCAAATTAATCCTACTACAAAACAAACGATTCAAACGTTCCAATTTGCGGATATAAATGATTCACCAAACAACCTTCTATTGAGTTCGGACGGCACCAAACTTCTTTACAAGAATGGTGATGTTTTTGAAATGAATATTACAGATAGTTCTTTACCAACTTCGGCTGTCATCAATTCTAATAGTTCAACATTTTACGGAATAAATAGGAACCCATTTAATGATGATATTTACATAACAGATGCTGTCGATTATGTGCAGCCGGGTAATGTACTTAGATTTGATGCAAGCTATCAACCGATAGATACATTTCAAGTGGGAATTATTCCCCAAGCTATCTGGTTTAAGTAATTTCCGTTCTACTTTTCAACAAAAATGGCGTGGTTATCAACAGTTGCAGGGGTTTCTGAGTATTTTGTCTTAAGTTTAAGGACTCCTTAATTAAGAATATACTCTTATTCCTATTTTAAGACCCTTTATTAACGCTTTCTGAGAGATTTGTAGATGACTGAACTTTTTTACGCTGCGTTTTCCGCGGTAAACATTATCCCTACCATATTACTTCTATTTGTTGTAGCATATTGGTTACTAGTAATCATAGGTTTATTGGATGTAACCTCATTCGATTTAGAGTTGGATGTGGACTTTGATGCCGATGTAGATGTGGACACCAGTGGTGGCGGAGAAGTTTCTGTTTCTTGGATCAATAACGCATTGAAATTCTTTAACTTGGATTATGTTCCCATTATGGTTTTTGCTACTTTTTGGTTTTTACCCACTTGGATCATGTCTATTATGGCAAACCATTTAATAGAAAACACCTCTTTCATATTGTCTTTAGTAATGTTGTTCGGCTTTCTATTTATATCTCTTTTTATAGCAAAACCAGTAACGATTCCTTTTGCTAAGTTTTTTAAGAAATTAGATAGCGAAGGTGAAACACAGAAATCGTTAGCTGGAACATTTGCTACGGTAGTGATTGGTGCCACGGAAGAACGAACGGGCCAGGCAGAAGGATTTGTAAATAACTCCAATTTTAGACTGAATATAAAAGCTGAGAAAGGAGAATTGAAAAAAGGAGATAAAGTACTAATAATAGAGTTTGTAGAAGAAAAGCAAGTGTACTTGGCTGAACTTTACGATGAAAATAAATAATAAACCTCAAAAAGAAGAAGGATGGAAATGTTTCAAAGTACACTAGTGATAGTGGCAATAGTAATAGTAGTGGTAGTGTTTGGGTTATTAGCAATGCTAGCCCAATGGTATAAAAAAGCGTCTCAAGGACAGGCTTTAGTGAGAACAGGGGTAGGAGGAACGAAAGTTTCTTTTAATGGAACTTTAGTCGTTCCAGTGTTACACAAATTAGAAGTAATGGATATCGCATTGAAAACGATATTAATAGAACGTCACGGAAAAGACGGGTTGGTTTGTAAAGACAACATGAGAGCAGATATCAAGGTAGCTTTCTTTGTTAGAGTAAATAAAACGACTGAGTCGGTTGTTCAGGTGGCTCAAACGGTTGGATGTGCAAGAGCATCGAGCAAAGTAGCATTGAGTGATTTATTTGACTCTAAGTTTTCTGAAGCGTTGAAAACAGTAGGTAAGAAATTTGATTTTGTAGATCTATATAACCAGAGAGATGATTTCCGTCAAGAGATCGTTAACACTATTGGTACAGACATCAATGGGTATATCTTGGATGATGCTGCTATTGATTATTTGGAGCAAACACCGGTTGCTCAAATGGATGAAAATAACATTTTGGATGCAGAAGGAATCAAGAAAATTATTGATTTAACTTCTAGAGAAAAGATTCAATCGAATCTAATTGAAAGAGACAAACAAAAGACGATTAGAAAACAAGATGTGGAAGCTCGCGAAGCTATTCTAGAATTAGACAAGCAATTGGCTGAAAAGGAAGAGCAACAAAAAAGAGAAATCGCAAATATAAGAGCTCGTGAAGAAGCTGAAATTCAAAAAGTGAATCAAGAAGAGCTACTTAAATCTGAAAAGGCTAGAATCGTAACGGAAGAGGAAGTTTCTATTGCTGAAGAAAACAAATTGAGAGAAATAATTGTAGCGGCTAAGAACAAAGAAAGAACGTCTGCAGTTGAGACTGAGAAGGTAGAGAAAGATAGAATGCTTGAGGTTACCGAGAGAGAAAGAATCGTAACATTAGCTCAAATTGAGAAAGAGAAAGCAATTGAAACCGAGAAAAGAAACATTCAAGAAGTAATTCGTGAAAGAGTAGCGATCGAGAAAACAGTTGTTGTAGAGGAAGAAAGTATCAAGGATACTAAAACGAAATCTCAAGCAGACAGAGAGAAATTAGTTTCTATTACAAAAGCTGAGGAATTAGCAGAAGCTAATTTGGTACAACAAATTAAAGCAGCTGAGGCGAATAAGCAAGCAGCTACATTCAATGCAGAGAAGGTTAAAATTGACGCGCAAGCAGAACAAGAGTCATCTATTCAAAGAGCTGATGCTATTAAAGTTTTAGCGGAAGCTGAAGCAGCTAAAGAAGCAGCAAAAGGTATTGCAGAAGCTCAGGTATTAGAAGCAAAATCTGCTGCCTTAGAGAAACAAGGAGATGCGGAAGCAAGTGTGATTGAAGCAAAAGCATTGGCAGAAGCAAAAGGTATTGAAGCGAAGTCATTTGCACAGGCTAAAGCAGATATTGAATTAGGTAAAGCAGAAGCAAATGTTATCGCAGAAATTGCAGCATCTACTGAAAAGAAAGGTTTGGCTGAAGCAACCGTTAGTAAAGAGAAATATGCAGTAGAAGCATCAGGAATAAGCGAGAAAGCAGATGCTATGAAACGTTTAGACGGTGTAGGAAAAGAACACGAAGAGTTCAAACTGAATTTACAGAAAGATAAAGAAATTGAATTGGCTGAAATCGGTATTCAGAAAGATATCGCTGATGCTCAAGCTGAAATCATATCCAGCGCATTGAAATCTGCTAACATTGATATTGTTGGTGGTGAAACGGTATTCTTCGATAAGATTATTGGTGCCATTACCAATGGTAAGACCGTTGATAGAACAATGGATAACTCTGAGACTTTAACCGGTTTAAAAACTCAATTTTTAGACAACGTTGAAGGTGGCAACTTAAGTGAGAAACTAGGAAGCTTAATCAGTCAATTTGGAATCAGTGCTAAAGACTTGAAAGACATTTCTGTTTCGGCATTGATCTTTAGAATGATGAATCAATCTAAAGATTCTAATCAGCAAAGTATGTTGGGTGAATTGCTTTCAGCAGTTAAAAGCGCAGGTATAGGTGATCTTACTCCTAATAGTTTAGGAATTAAGTAGTCACACACCTCATAATCACTCTTTGTATAAGATCGAAGACGTGATTTAAAGCCGCTTTTATGTCTGAAGAAAAAAACGATATACCAAATTCAAACCAAGAATTGGAGCAGGGAACCTACGAGATTATTCGAAATAGGTTAACTAAGCATAGTGAGACCCTAGCATCAAAACTAGCTTCTCTGAATGCTGAGCGTAAAGATGTTTTTGGAGCCATTGAAACAGAACTAGTCAGTTCGGAGAGAATCACCACCGAAAACAAATGTATCTCTAGAGATATGATTGCCATTGGTGATAAATTCATCTTTGGATACAATGTGCATATTGGTCTAAGAACGACTACCAAATTATCGGATGTTTTTAGTGTCTTTACGTATGGTAATCACTCCTTCACAAAAGAAGCTCCCGACTTCATTTCTGATCCTGATTTCTTAAATGACTTTAGAGAATTATATAAGTATTACAAGAATACACAGTTTGCCAAGTTTGTCTTAATTGGACCGTTTTTACATATGGTGTTTCAAATCGGTAAAACCGAAGAGGACATCAAAACCTTTAAATGGAAAGTAGACGGCAGTACCATAACCTATATCGATGGAAGAAGTGGACACGAGGTAGTAGCTCCACCCCAATATCAGTTTGAATGGAAGCGTACCGTTAGAGGTATGTATCGAAGTGGATTGCACCCTCACATTTCTATTGACGATATTGTTTTTGTAGAAACGATTGGAGGTGATTTAACCATCAAGATAGAAGACAATACAGATACTGGACAAGGAATTTATGCAGAACCGGTAGAGCAACCAGACCAAACGCTAGACGATGCAGATGTGTCTTACGCTCGTGTTGGAAACTTGATTTTCTTGAAGATCAAACCGTATAAAGAAGACGACTTTAGATACATCATTTACAACCATAAGATTCAAAAAGCGATTAGAATTGACGCGATTGAAAACTCTTGTGTTTTGCTTCCAGACGATCACGGTGTGATATTCCCAAAAGGATATTATTTGCAGACGGGTGAGTCTAAGATATTTGATTTGGACTTGGATGCCATGCATTTCCAAAAGACCATTTCATCTCCCAACGGAGAAGACTTTTCCTATGTATTTCACAATGATGCTTCCGGAACGTATGCTTTGCTGAATTACAACCTAATTGAGCAAGAGATTAAGACGCCTATTATTTGTCACGGATATTCTTATTTTGACAATGGTGAATTGTGCTACTTCAAGTCAGAAGTAGAACCACAAAATCACCACGCAATTCAAATTTGGAAAACACCATTCTACTCAGACTCTTTTACAGATGCACCGGTAAGTGATTCCTTCTTGATGAAAGTCGGAAACAAGGAAATTGTGAGAGCAATGGCCGAATGTAATGAGCTGATTAACTTATTAGCCAAAGAAGATTCGTATGCCAATCTCTATGTAGATATCGTCAAGAAATCTACAGACATTTTAGACTCCTATTATTGGATCAACAAGACCGAAACCTTTTCGCTAAACGAACCTATCGATCAAATTAAATCTTCTGCCTCAGGTGCAATTGATGAATTTGAAAAAGTAAGAAACGTAAAGAAAAACACGTCCGAACAGCAAGATATCGTTTCGGAATTGGTAGCGGGTATCAAGAGTGACATCATTAAAACCAAGTTTGACCACATCGATGCATTTGTTCAGTTATTGAGCAAAATTAGAAGTGTAAGAGGACAGGTGATATCGCTTAAAGAATTGAGATATGTAGATCTTCAATTGGTAGAGGATTATGAAACTCGACTAGGCGAACAAAACGAAAAACTGTCCAATGATTGTGTTTCATTTTTATTGAAAGACAACTCTCTTAAATTCTACACCGATAAGATTGAAGGATATCAAGCTAGCATAGATAGCCTAGAGAAAGTAATTGAAGTAAACGAGTTAGAAGCTCAGGCGCTCAACACCTCTAAAGAACTGGAGATGTTGATCGAGATTGTAAGTAATCTTAAAATTGAAGATGCTACCGAAACGACTAAAATAGTAAGTAACATATCGGATATTTATGCCACATTTAATCAAATTAATGCAGCGGTAAAGAGAAAACGAAAAGAACTTCAACTCGTAGAAGGAGAAGCCGTTTTCAATTCTCAGATTAGATTGATCAGCCAGGGAATGGTGAACTATCTAGATATTTCTGACACCGCAGATAAGTGTGAAGAATATCTAACCAAGCTAATGATTCAGCTCGAAGAGTTGGAAGGAAGATTCAGTGAATTTGAAGAATACATTACCAAGATTTCTGAAAAGAGAGAAGAAGTATATAGCGCATTTGAATCTAGAAAAGTAACGCTCATAGAAAAGAAGAATAAGCGAACTACAGCGCTTCAATCTTCTGCAGATAGAATATTACACGGTATTGCTTCTCGACTGGAGCAAATGGAAGACCTCAATGCCATTAATGGATATATGGCTTCTGATTTGATGGTGGACAAACTAAGATCCATTGTTGATGAACTTTTGGAACTCAAAGATTCTGTAAAAGCAGATGACATTCAAAGTAAACTCAAGTCGGTAAAAGAAGAAGCAGTAAGACAACTGAGAGATAAATCAGAACTGTTTGAAGGAGATGATTTGATATCATTTGGACAACATCAATTCTCAGTAAACACGCAAGCATTAGACTTAACGATTGTTCCCAAAGGAGATGAAATGTTCTTTCACATTACGGGAACTAACTTCTTCGAAGAGATAACAGATGAAGCTTTCCGTTCTACTAGAAAAGCTTGGAAACAAACCTTGGTTTCTGAAAACAGTGAAGTGTATCGTTCGGAGTATTTGGCGTATCATATTTTCAAGTCATTCGGTTTGGGAGATCAGATCACATTGGCAGAAGCCTATGCGGTGACCAATGAAGAATTACTGACTTTGATTCAGAAGTACATGGCGCCTAGATATGACCAAGGTTATACCAAAGGAGTGCATGACAAAGATGCGTTATTGATTTTGAAAGAATTAATTAGAATGGCACACTTAGGTGGAGTATTAAAATACCGACCTACGGCTAGAGCTTGTGCTTCTTACTTTTGGAATTTCCACATAGACGAAGCTGTTAGAAAATCACTAGATACGCAGATTAAGAGTGCAGGTAGTATATTGGAATCTTTTCCAAAGTCAAAAGTATTCTCATCGCTCATCAATCAAATTGCGAGTCAGATTTCTGCCTTCAATGAAGAAGCTAAACTATTTGCCATCGAAGAATATTCAGAATGTGCAGAGTACCTGTTCTTTGAATTATCCAACAACGATAAGTTCAGCATCAGTAAAGAAGCATTTGACTTGTGTGAGCAATTTGCCAAGTATTTAGATCAAAACAAAATCCGTAAAAAGTATAAGCACTCTATAGATTCACTTCAGAATACGGCAGAGAAATTCATCATTACCAAAAGCTGGATTCAAGCCTATTTAGAAACGCTAGAAGTAGATCACTTTGCTATTATGGACGAAGCGGCTATTGTAATGAATACCGTAGGCTTAAGTAAAAAGCACTTAATTAACACCGCACTTTCTGCTACCATTGGAGGTTTAAATGGTTCTCACGAAAGAATTAAGGATCAAAAAATGGAACTCGATTTTCATTCTTTTGATTTAAAAATGAGCAGTTTCGATTCTGTTGAGGTACCCGCATTTAAAGCATTCAACGAATTAAAGAAAGAATATATTCACACTTACAAAGAAGATTTAAAACTAGACGGTTTAAAGCCAAAAGTGATGAATTCATTTGTGAGAAATCAACTGATCAACAAGGTTTATTTACCAATGATTGGAGATAACCTAGCCAAGCAAATAGGTTCGGCTGGAGCCAATAAACGTACCGATTTGATGGGGATGTTATTGCTGATTTCTCCTCCAGGATACGGTAAGACTACCTTGATGGAATACATCGCCAGTAGATTGGGAATTATCTTCTTAAAAATCAATGGGCCGTCTATCGGTCATAGCGTTACCTCACTAGACCCAGATGATGCACCTAATGCAGGAGCGAGAGAAGAGGTAGAAAAACTGAATCTTGGTTTTGAAATGGGAGATAATGTGATGGTATATCTAGATGATATTCAACACTGTAATCCAGAGTTTTTGCAGAAGTTCATTTCACTGTGTGACGGCCAACGAAAGATTGAAGGAGTGTACAAAGGCAAGTCCAAAACGTATGACCTGAGAGGTAAAAAGGTATGTGTAGTAATGGCGGGTAACCCCTATACAGAAAGTGGAGACAAATTCCAGATTCCAGATATGTTAGCCAACAGAGCAGACATCTACAACCTAGGAGATATCATAGGAGATACGGCCAACGAATTTGAGATGAGTTATGTAGAAAATTGCTTGACTTCTAACACCTCTTTGCGCAAGCTCACCGGTAAGAGTCAAAAAGATTTATATACGCTCATTAAACTAGCTCAAACAGGTAATCGTGATGGTCTAGAGTTTGAATCCAATCACTCTACCGAGGAAATCAATGAATATGTATCTGTTCTGCAGAAACTACTCGTAGTTAGAGATGTGATATTGAAAGTAAACCTACAATACATTGAGTCTGCCGCTATGGAAGATCAATACAGAGAAGAGCCTTCGTTTAAATTGCAAGGTTCGTATCGTAATATGAACAAGATTGCGGAGAAGATCATTCCTATAATGAACGAACAAGAGTTGTGGACGTTGATTATGAGTGCCTATGAAAACGAATCTCAAACCTTGACTTCAGCAGCTGAATCCAATTTATTGAAGTTCAAAGAAATGGTAGGCTGGATCACAGAAGAAGAATCCACCCGTTGGGAAAGTATCAAGGTTCAGTTTGCGAAGAGCCAAAAGATGAAAGGCTTTGGTGAAAACAACCAAATGGCGATGATTATGAATCAAATTGAAGTGCTTTCTGATAATCTGAGAGGGATCAAAGAGGCGTTGAGTAAGGAGTAATCTGTATATGTACAATAAATAATTGGGGAACACATTAAAGTGTTTTACACAGGTGTTAGGCATAAGAAAATGAAACATCTAAATTAGGATAAAACCGTCTAAGGAGGCAATTATTTTGGCGCTATTCTTGTGGTGAATATGGATTCAGTATTCCAAATTGAAGTTAATAGGAACTTACTCAGGACTAGAGTCTACACAGGAACATTTAAAAGAAACCTAACATGATCAATAACTTAAAATATATACTAAACACAAGGGTGGAAAATATTTTCCTGGCTTTCCTTCTACTGATATCAGCTGGCAGTATGGCTCAGGGCGAGATGGATAATTGGTTTTTTGGTCAAAAAGCAGGATTGAATTTCTCTTCGAACGTTCCCCAAGTTATACCTGAGAGTAAATTAAGTTCTATTGAAGCTTGCGCCTCGATCTCTGATAGCCTTGGTAATTTATTGTTCTATTCCGAATGCACTGCAGTCTATAACCGAGCGCACGAAGTTATGATGAATGGCTTTTTAAACTCCCAAGGCAAGAATGCTACTCAAGGAACAGGTATTGTTCCAATGCCTGGTGAAATTGGCAAATATTATGTGTTTTCGATGCAATATACAAGCACTGATTATTACGCTTTAAGGTATGCCATCATAGACATGTCATTGGATAACGGTCTAGGAGGAGTTGTGGAGAAAGAGCTTGTACTCCGTGATAAAATAACGGAAAAGTTAACTTTCGTTCGACAGACCGATAGTCCCAATTTTTGGATAATCGTTCACGACTATGACTCAGATAGATACAATGTTTTTCTGCTTTCTGCTTCAGGCTTTAGTGATGCAAAAACCTACACAACGGGCATTCGTCAAGTTGGAAGGTATGGTTATTTGCAACCCAGTCCTGACGGGACTATGCTGGCAGCGGCAGTAAAACCCGATGGTTTTATTGAAGTTTGTTGCTTTGACCCTGTTGAAGGAATAGTTTCGGGATCATTTCAATTAGAAATACCAAATACACCGTATGGAATTTGTTTCTCACCAGATAATTCAAAACTCTATGCAACGTCAGGATCTCCTAATCATGTTTATCAATTTGATTTAACTCAAGAAAAAATAAACCTAATTCAAGACTCGCGCGTTCAGCTTTCGTCAACTCCTTTTATTGATTATCCGGGCGCTACGGGTGCCTTACAGCTTGCGCCCAATGGTAAAATATATCTGGCCCGACCAGAATTCAATACGTTAGGTGCGATAAACCAACCCAACATATCTGGAGTGGGTTGCGGGTATGATGAGAATGCAGTTTCATTAGGTCCTACCGGAACATCTAAACATGGCTTACCCAACACGGGAAACTTATTTCTGGATCAAACAACTGCGAATGTTTTAGATTGCGCAGACCTGAAGGAAAGAGCTGAACACTCGGGATGTGATGGGGTTTCCGTTACACCTAACCCAACCCTCGGACCGATTTCTGTGAAATCGATCGGAAATAAAATATCATCCATATTGGTCTATGATATGCGCGGTAGGCTGGTGCTGTCAAAGACTGAATTAAATAGCTTTGAAGTTCAAATAGACGAATTGCATGGGATAGAAAGAGGAACCTATGTGGTCAGAGTAGTGCATGGACAGTGTATAGATGAAAAGAAGATTGTTGTCATATTTTGAATCGATTATTTCGGACAATCTAGAAAAATACGAGACTATTTTACCCATAGCGCAACTATGTGATGGACAAGTAAATTATGTTCTTGAACAAAGGTAAAGATGAAAGGCTTTGTTGAAAACAAACAAATGGCGATGATTATGAATCAAATTGAAGTGCTTTCTGATAACCTGAGAGGAATTAAAGAGGCGTTGAGTAAGGAGTGATGGGAAGTGAGTCTTTTAGACTTAATTAAACATCAGTTGCACACTTATGAATTATAAACATATTTTAGTTACAACTGTGGTGGGAATAAATAAAGAAACTGAACTTATTAGGTTCGTAAATGAAATAGAATACCTAGTAGATGATATTAAGAATGGTTTCAAATTAACCAAACATAATATTGATTTTGAAACGACCCCTTATCACAACCTTTTTCACCTTTTAAGATTCTGGAAAGAAGGAAACATAAATCAAAAAAGCATCAAAAAAGTTCTCGAGCTTGAATCTAAGTCGAATAACGCAGGAGAGTTTCTTAAAACTTTAGAAGATGTAAGAAAAGAAGAGCCCTTATTTGATATTGAGTTCAAATTACTTATTGCGGGGTTCAGCTTTAAACCTTATATGAAGTGCTTTACTGAAATTAGGGATAATCAGAAAATTCATCGTGGACATGTAGGTGATTTTGGAGAATATGGTATATCGTTATCGAAGGAATGGGGAGTTCTTAATCAAGCAGCACCTGTGCTCTATCTTGAGGATGGTAATGAATTATCAAAAAGGATTGGATTAATTCTTTCAATGTTAAAAACTTCCGCAAAAGGAATAGAACACAACAAGGCATCTTTGGATTTACTATCATTAGTAGAGCATAATCATCACTCCCACGAATATGAATGGAGAATTCTTGGACCAACTAATTTCCTTGACACTCCTAAAGAACCGCCTAGGGTTTCCTTCAAACTTTCTGATATCAATAAGGTTTATGTTAGACAGTTATCTGAAATTCCGATTATAAAACATGCTCTTATTGAGTTAAAAAAGAAAAAAGAAAAATGGAGATATTGGACGATTACCTGATGTTCTGCTATCCAAAAGTATAATTCTTTCTGATTTAGAAATTCAAGAAATTGAAAATATTCGAAGAAAATAAGCCAATAAAAGCGTTTTAAATTACATTATTAAATTGTAGAATATTATAAAGAGTGTCGAACATAAGATATAATCAAAATGTTTATATTTGGCTAGAAGAGACTTTAAGTTGAGTAGCTAAACACTCCTATACTCCTCATATTTTTAACGTTCTCCGTAATAAAAACAGAAAAAATGAAATTAGATAAAAAAGAAAGGCTACAAATGTCTTTTACTTTGAAGATTCTTGAGAAACTCTATCCAGAAGATCAAGACTATTATGCAAATCATAGAAAAGCAATTGAAGATGGATACGAACTTCATTATGAGTGGATTACTGAAAACTTATCTGATGGACTTTCAAAAGAAGAATGCACGGAAGTATTAGATATTCTTGATATGTACGCAATTATGTCCTATTCATTTCAGAAGCTAGACAATCCGAAGAACATAACCCTTGAATCTTTTAAATTTCCAGGTTTTGACGGCAATAATGAGACTATGCATATGGCCTATACAAAATATTTTATTGAAGATTTGAATCGTTTTGAAGAAATTCAAAAATCTACAAATGGTTATTATAATAGCCATTTGCGAAAATTACCGAAATATAGAGCTATGCTTAAAAAGTGGAATGAATATGATCATTTAAAGCGATTTGAATTGAATGAGGAGGAGTTGCAGAATTTACTTAATATAAACTCATATTAATGGAAGCCGGATCAATAGTTATAGGAATAATTGGTGTTCTTGGTTCTTTTGCTTCTATCTATGGGGCTTACGTAGCTGTGAAAGCGAAAAAGGAAGCAGAAGTGTCAGCAGAAAACGCTGAAGATGCAAAAGTATCAGCAGAAAAGGCTAGAGACCAAGTCGTACATAAACAGCAAACCACATCCTTAGTTACCGTGTTAAACGAATCCAAACGAATCCAAAAAGTATTTTTCAAATACTCTAGAGCACATGACACAAGAAGTTTCGATGGTGCTGATTTTCAAAAGGATGCAGTTGACTTTGAAAGTATCATTACGATTTTCAATGAATCAAGAGCAATGATAGACGATGAAACTGAATTAGAGGCAAATAATGTATATAAGGAAATGAATGAATTGCTTAATAACTTTACTACTTCATCGAGTAAAGCAGATAAGAAAATCTCAGGAAATCGTATTAGATTAGCCCTAGACGATATAATTTTTAAACTACAAAAAACGGTTGAAGACAGAAACTCTACGATCGAATAAATTATGATTAATAATAATTAGTGGGTTGATTTTTCCAATTTTAAACTCACACAAAGCAGTGATTATTAAAAGGATATGAAATTAAACTTTTTTAAAAAAGAAAAAACCGGTTGGGAGTTAATCCACTTGATGGACTTACTTCAAAATGAGCAATCGGAACTCTTGAATTATTCAAAGTCATATTCTTTAAGCGCTTTAAATCCATCAAAGAATAGGTTTGTAATAATTAGAAAATTTGCGGCTCGTGAGTTTGAGGGTAAGATTGATATGCTTAACTCACCTTACAATGAAGGAAGGGAGGATTATAAAATACCCCAATATGGAATGACTTTAGTATCCGTTACAGGTTCTGGTGCTTCAAGTGGTAATGTGATTCTCCCAAATGGCTTGAAATATAAAAACATAGAGTTAAATGAAGAGAGAATATCAATCCATCATTCTGAAGGTGTAACTAAGACAAATTTCACTGAAATAAATATCCTTTGGACAATTGAAAATCTTGCAGAAGAAGAAATATTAAACCGTTTTAATTCGCTGGTTAACTTCATTGAAGAGCCTAAACTAATTGAAAGGCATACGGCAAAATCAATAGACGATAACTTTTTTGGTGAGTTAATACTTAATGAAGAACTGGATTGGTACGAGGTTACAAATGACGGAATTGAGTACTCTTTCAGAAACACAAAATTAGATATAATCACTAAGAATCTAAGGTCAACCGAAAAGCTCTTCTCACAGCTAAACATAATTACCGATAAGATGATTGAGGAAATGCTCGTTTTGAAAAATAAGAGTTGGTTAGAAGATGGAGATAGGGAACTAACGAAAGAAAGTTTCCTAAAAGAATTAAAGTTTTATGCTATTACCACCCATGCGGATGGAAGTGTTGAACTTTATTATAAGGCCAATGAGCTGTTTTGGGGTCACGAGATTCAGACAAGAATTAATAATGAACTGAATTACGAAAGTTCAACTATTGTTGGATAAAAAAAGCAAAAACAAAATCGTAAATTTAGTTCAGCCTTACCTATACCTCCGAATGTAAAAGATGAATAAAACTCAAGACATAAAAGAAATTTTCTCAATGTTCCATGACGGCTATATCGATAGTTTTAAGATTGAAGACAAGAGAATTGATTTAAAAATTGGTATACAGTATCTTGCCGAATTAATTGATAGTCATTATGAATCCTTGAACCTGAGTTTATATGGAGTTGAATCTATAAAATATGACGCTTGGACTGATGAATCTTTTATCATGACAGATTGGAGTCAGATTTTTGAACTTGGAATTGACATACTCAATGTTGAAACGGATGATTTAGATCAAATAGTTGTTCATTCAAATTGTGACAATGCACCAAATGATGAATTTCGCGGTGGAAAACTGATTATTAAATGCTTCGACTATAATTTGACTGATGAAGGAGATAACAGTTTGACAATTGAAAAATTAAAAGAACTATCAACTTATTATTGGAATGAAAAATGTGGGTAATAAATTAAATTATGTGGACTTCAACAGATATAACGACTTATAAAAAGCAGTTTGATTTTTCATCTTCTGAACAAGGAAAGCAAATCTTTACCGCTTTAAAAGTTGGAAATGTTGAATTCATTAATATGATTGAAGGAATTGAAGGTGATTTGGGAGCAGATCAAATATTTCAATCAATAATCTGCGATCATTGCGGAACATACCATTGCGCTTCTGGAAATTGGATAGCGATTAGGAGTATTAATGACTTTGTTTTTTTCGTCCCTGCGTTTGATAATATTGCTGATGATCCAATTAGTGGAGAATATGAACCACCTTATTATTTAAATAGAGATGGAGCGTTATACATATCAATGTCCGATTTCAAACGAATGGTAGAATTAGTTCCAGCATTTCAGAAAGTAAAGACATTAAAAAAACTAAATAAATTTGAATTAATTTCGCTTTATAAATGGGATATTCCTCTTAAAGTATTCGGTGATTTCCCAAATTTCACTCCTATAAGAACTCATCAAATATTGGCAGTTTCTGAATTTGATAATGAGGAAATTGCACGAATTATTACAAACAAACTAGAAGATCTTAAAAAGGCCAAAAATTATAGTTTAGAGCCTATTGTAAATGAAAAAATTATTTGTGTCTATCTGGATGATGACCAAACAACTGAATGGAAAGCTCTTTGTAAATCAGATCAAGACTACGAGCTTGTTATAGGTGATAAGTTTAAAGTTGTTATTAATTAGAATAGGGTTACACACTATTAATAGCAGTAAAACGTTATTAATAATAAATGATGTACAGACTAACCCTTTTGATTTCCTTTCTTTCAGCATCCATACTATATGGACAAAGCATTCATCAAATTGGCATTAATGCCGGTATGGAATTTAACAAAGTTGAACATTCGAAACATCTTAATCGCATTTCATTAAACTATTCCGCAATAGGAAAAAATAAAATAGGATTCTGGTCAGAGCTGTCTCTGGATGGTCAAAGTGATAATAACCTAAGACACAATGTAGCATATCCTACAGATTCTACCAAAATATTAAGAATACAAAAAGAACATCATCGCAGAATCCAACTCCAATTCGGACCAAGTTATGCTATAAATGAGTACCTGTCAGTTGGACTGGGACTGTGCGCAGGTTATATTAATGGTGAGATTACAGCATTCGATTACGGATCATTGTGGTCAGAAAAATATGGTTTTGGTGAATATATTATTGATCATGAAACTCTAGTAGATTATCGTAACTCCGTTGGAATATCAACAGCTATATATAAGCCTTTTCTTATCGGACATCAAGCCTACTTTACGTATGGGTTTAATTTAAAAGCAACAGCTAATATCCCTTTGACGGATAAAATAGGAATCTCAGCTACTTATTTTTCTGACTTTATTCAAAGAACTCCTGGGACAGAAAACATAACGTTTAACAATGATGAACTTTTTTCTACCCACACTAGAAAAGTTAATTTGTTCAGGCACTTTTTTGAGTTTGGAGTTACTTATACGATATAATCAAAAAAGGAAAAGTAGAGATCCATTTTCCAAAATCAAACGAAACTAAAATTTCTCTATCACGGCTTAACCGAAAACCGAGTTGAATCACTAAATTTGATGAATAACGTATAAATAATATGCCCGAAAGTCAACAGATAAAAAGAATAAAGCAGTTGTTAGCCCAAGGCGAAGGCATTCGTTTAGAGTATAAAGAATCGTTTGCTAAACTGCCTAAAAGTTTGTTTGAGTCTATTTGTGCAATGCTTAATAGAGATGGTGGCGATATTTTGCTGGGTGTAGATGATAATGGCAACATTACAGGCGTAGATGAAACGAAACTGGAAACAATTACAACCAACTTGGTTAACCTATCCAATAACCCCGAAAAACTAGACCCTCCTTTTATTCTTTTTCCGCAAGTTTATAAAATGGAAGGCTCAACGGTTATTCTCATTCAAATTCCGAGTAGTTCACAACTGCATAAATCAGCAAATGTGGTTTTCGATAGAAGCAATGATGGAGATTTTAAAGTAAATGAACCACATCAAATTGCTAAAATTTATAACAACAAACGAACACATTACACCGAAGGAATTATTTATCCGGAAATTCAGTTTTCTGATTTCAACCCTACTTTATTCCCTAAGTTGCGTAACCTCATTAAAAGCAATGAAGCGAATCACCCTTGGCTAGCTTTATCAAATGAACAATTATTACAAAAAGCTGGACTTTGGAAAAGAGATTATCAAACGGCAAAAGAAGGATACACACTTGCAGCAATCTTATTACTAGGAACAGACGAAGTAATACAACAAGTTGTACCACACTATAAAATTGATGCGTTGGTAAGGATTGATAATACCACTCGATATGATGATCGTTTGTATATCCAGACCAATTTAATTGATGCTTATGAGCAATTAATGAGTTTTGTTGCCAAGCATCTACCCGACAAATTTCATACAGAAGGAGACCAAAGGAAGAGTTTACGAACCGCTATATTTAGAGAAGTTGTAGCTAATCTTATTGTTCATAGGGAATATACCAATGCACAACCTACTACTTTTGTTATATATGCAGACCGGGTTGAAACAGAAAATGCCAATAACCCACACGGAATTGGAAATATTTCTGTTGATGATTTTTCACCTTTTCCTAAAAACCCATTGATTGCTAAGTTTTTTATTCAGCTGGGTAGAGTGGATGAATTAGGTTCGGGGGTAATTAATGTAAACAAGTTTATTAAAGAATACTCAGGACAAAACAATCCCACTTTTATTGAAGGAAAAACGTTTAAGGTGACAATTCCTCTAACAAATAATATAATTGACGGAGCAGTTGACGGAGCAGTTGACGGAGCTATTGACGGAGCAACTGACGGAGTAAAAGAAAAACTTACAATTCTGTTAAAAGCGATCATATTAAATGAAGGCAAACGTATCCCTGAATATCAAGAAATAACGCAGCTGGGAAGCGAAAGAACTATAGAACGCTATATCAAACAGTTACGAGAGAATAATTTAATTGAATTTAAAGGTGAGTCTTCTCAAACAGGTGGATATTATTTGACTAAATTTTTAAAAGAAAAACTAAATAAATGAAGCAGTCATACCCTTTGAAAAGGCAGCTCCACCACCAACTCACATGAACATCACAGAAACCTTCGCCCCCAATCAGAGATACACCAGTAAAGGAGAACCAGAACTGGGAGTGGGTATTTTAACAGAAGCCAACAAAGGAAAAGTACAGATCCATTTTCCAAAATCTAATGAGACACGTTTGTATGCAGTGGAAAGTGCTCCTTTGCAGCGCGTTGTTTTTAAACCGGGTGATAGGGTTTTTGATAGGCGTGGTCAAGCAGTAGTTATAGAACGGGTGGAGCTAGAAGACGACCTATTCATCTATTATGGAGAAGACGATTCCATCTCTGAGGAAGACTTGGGAGATGTATCCGTAAACCACGGTGTAGACGATCGTCTTTTTATGGGAGATGTAGATACTCCCAAAGCATTTGCTTTGCGCAGAGAAACGCTAGAATTGGCGTATAAAAGGAAATTATCACCAGTCAATGGATTTGTAGGAGGACGGATAGATTTGATACCGCATCAGTTATACATTGCACATGAAGTAAGTTCAAGATATGCTCCTCGTGTTTTACTATCAGATCAAGTGGGTCTGGGTAAAACCATTGAAGCGTGTTTAATCCTGCATCGCCTTTTATTAAGTGGGCGCATTTCTAGAGTATTAATTCTGGTTCCAGAAACGCTATTGCATCAATGGTTTGTTGAGGTATTACGTAGGTTCAACATGTGGTTTAATATTTTTGATGAAGAGCGTTGTGCCTCTTTGGATGAGAGCGCACCAGACGGCAATCCCTTTTTAGACGATCAACTCATTATTTGTAGTACCGAATTTTTAGCGGGTTCTACGCAGCGAACTAAACAAGCTGAAGCGGCTGGCTGGGATATGCTAGTAGTAGATGAAGCGCATAAACTAGAATGGTCGGTTGACAATGCCAGTCCAGAATATACCACGGTAGAGCTATTGAGTAAAGTGGCCAAAGGATTACTGTTACTCTCAGCTACTCCAGAGCAATTGGGAGTAGAGAGTCACTTTGCACGCCTTCGATTATTGGATCCCAATAGATACGTAGAGTATGAGAGTTTCGTCAGTGAATCTTCCAACCATAGCACCATTGCCAATATTGTTGAAAAACTGCATCTCAAAAAGGACTTGAATGCAAAAGATATTAAAGTGTTGGAATCTCTTTTCTCCAAAGAACGCATACAATTATTGGCCAAAGGAAAAGAAGAAGACACTGAAAACTTAATTGAAAATCTTCTAGATCAACATGGCCCGGGTAGAGTATTATTCAGAAATACCCGATCTACCATGCAGGGGTTTCCAAAGCGAAAAGCAAATCTTACTCCTATAGAAATAAAAGAAGATGCAGCACTCTGGATGGAGCGTTTAAACAATGAGTTTGCGTATGATATGGAGCCACACGATGCCACCAACCACCAACAGTTTTGGTTTGCCAAAGACCCACGCGTAAAGTGGTTATTGAATCTACTGAAAGAGAAGCATCCTGCAAAGGTATTGCTCATCTGCAAGAGTAAAGAAAAGGTGCTGGCACTAGAAGAAGCATTAGCCAACTTTTGACCAATAGTAGTGCCCTAAGTAGGCTTAACCTATTCAGAGGTAGTGGTGGTACCGGTCTAGGTAGGAGTGGTACTGGTCTAGGTAGTGGTGGTACCGGTCGAGGTAGTGGTGGTCGAAGCAGCAGTCTTGGGGGCAGATAAGATACCTATGACTCTAGCCTATTGGATTCTCTCCTCAAGACCCATCCTCACTGGTGTGGAAACTTCCTCTCCAAGTCCGAGCTGCTTGATCGAAGCTACTGACAGATCGAGGACTCTCTTCTGCTCAACATCAATGATCTTCTCTGCAGCGATGTTCTACTCCTTGGTGCATCCGGCGCGTTTGGCGCTTCTAGTTTTGATATCGGCGATCAAATTGGCTACGGCCTTTCTCAAAATGGGGCTGGTACCGAGGGCGACGTTTGTTACAGTGGTGATTTTATTGTCTTTGACAGGATCGATAACATGAGTCTTATCCTTAGAACACTTGATGATATTATCACCGATAGTTTTCAAAATCTGGAATTTGCCACAAAAATGGACCATTGCAGTCCCAATTCTTTTGAATTCTCTCTTATTTAAGTCATTACGAACGGTGGCACTGGCAGTAACCTCTTTCTCTTCCTACCTCAAAACAGTGGTGTAGTGATTAAGAGCTTTTTGAGCTTCCAGACCAAATTCCTTAGCGTGAATCTGTTCGAGGGTCTTAGCAGTGAAGTCGGCACCGTTATTAGTTCTATGACAGATGTGGGTGGCGAGCGTGAGCTCCAACTAGAGTCTTAGCTGTCTGGCAGGCCCCTGGTTGAATTTCTACTATTCAATGGTATCCTTCTGGTCTTCGTTTTTACTTTCCCAGGCCTCCTTTGTTAGGCGGGCTGAGCTCTAAGCTGACAGGACGCTTGCGCTTATGCAG
>JAVCKV010537567.1:0-11219 GCA_032274145.1 Herpochondria borealis | reverse complement strand
TGCATCAGTAGTGTTATAACTTGCATTGATCGTAGGGTTAAGTATAATCGTTGGTACTGCGCAAGCATTACTTATCATCAATTCTGTTCCATCTGCTCGTTCAACTGTTAGTGCATAACCGTCACCATTGGAATGTCCAAAAGTAATTTCATAAGTGCCATCAGTATTATCAGTCAACACATCATTTACGGCAATTAATGTTGGTGCAGTTCCTCCTCCATTTAGAGGTGCAATTGCGGTTACTGTCCAGGTCTCACCTGCTGCTGCCCCAGTTACGGTTACTGTTTCGGTAAAAGTTCCATCAGCTAATCCTCCGCCATCTACATTACATGCACAAGGGTCATTTATATCTGCATTGTTATTGATTCCTACAGTTGGAGTTGCGCAAACACTTGTTAATGAATTAATTCCAGGAGAACCTCCTGTTGTTACTTCTTGCCAATTTGTTCCTGTAGAAGAATTATCCAATGAAGCATCAATCACATGGAGTGTTGCACCATTTCCATCTGCGCCGTCTCCTGAACTATAAGTCACCTCATCAATGATAGTTGTTCCATCAGATTGTCTTAAACTGATATTTTCAGAACTATTCGCTAATATATTTGAAGTAGCAGGTGAGCCATATGTAGGAGTAAAAGGACAATCAGGATTAAAAGGTGCTACTCCATTATCTCCCAATGCTATAGTCACGCAAGCACCTGTTGCCAAAGTCGCTCCTGTTGGGAAAGTAAATCTTAAAGCACTTCCATCATGTACTTGTAGATCTTCAATATTTTCGCTGGTAGCGCCAGTATTACATATTTCAATCCACTCATCATCTGTACTTGGTGTATTGTACATAATTTCTGTAATCACTAAAGGAGGAGTATCATCATCTATTATCGTTAATATATGAGTTGTAGTTGTTCCCAATCCTGCACTATTTCCACCTGTAGCATTTTGTAACAATAGATCTACATTTTCATTTCCTTCAAATAATACATCATCTGTTATCGTAAAAGTAAGACATTGATTCACAGATGAATTTGCAGGGAAAGTTAAGGTTGCAGGGAAAGTTATCATCGAATAATCTGTGCCGTTTACCGCTGTATTTCCAGAACCCGCAAGTGCAACTTCTACCATTGTTGCATTGGTGGCATCTGGATTTGTGATCGCTGCGCAAATCATTATTGAGGTTCCGTTTTCAGCAATAGAGGAAGTCGCCGAAACAAATTCAACCGTAGTTGTCGTTGCTGGCTCGCTGACTTGAAATGAAGAGGTGCTGTAACCATCGCCTCCTCCATTTTCATTAAATTCAAATCCAACTACTAAAGTACTTGCACCCGAAACATCTAAATTAGTTATATTATAAGGTAGGGCATCTCCATCACCTGAAGCAATATTTCCTCCCAAAACTCTAGCTCCACCATCAAGAATATAGAAATATTCAAATTCATTTCCATTAGCACTTACGTTGGTTGTTGCTGCTAAAATATTAACTACACTAACTGCTGATACATCAATGGAAACACTTTGATAAATTCCTTGTCCTCCCCAATCATCAGAGACTAATGCTCCTCCATCGACACTAAACATATTAGCAGTACCATCGGTTGATGGTGTACTTGTATATGATAAAGTCCATGCATTACTTCCTATTCCACCATTTACTGAGGCAGGTGCAGCAGCAGGAGGTGAAGCTGTGGTATGATCTGGAAATCCATCTCCATCTGTGGAAAAATCAGCATTATATAAAACTGTTTGACCTTCAACTAGTGGAATAAATCCGATTACAAAGAAAATTAGAAATGAAAAAGAAAGAAATTTTCTTTTAGCACATTCTATTCTGCTTTGAAATAATTCTCTTAAAATGGTAGATTCTTTCATGATAAAAATTTATTAAATTCTATTTTATAGTACTTGGTATCTATTCTTAAAATCAACTCTTTAATTAATTATTCCCATCCCAAACTCCATTACATGGCGCAGAAGGACAAGATGTAACTGATGTATTTACTTTAACATCAATTATCATATCAGTAATTATTGATTGAGTATCTCTATAATCTTCAATAAGTCTTTTAGTATAAATTGTATTTGGAAAATCAGTAGGAGCTGCATGTGTAGAATCACATACAGATACAGTTTCGGAGATTATATCTGCCTCCACCTTTTGTTCTTCAATGGAAAAGGCAAGTATTGTTATTATGGGTAATAGGAATTCTTTACGAATGATGGATAACCACCATTGTAAATACTTGTTAAGTCGCATAATTCTAAATTTCTTAATTACGTTTTAACGGGAATTTTAAATTCGATAGAGTTTAAAATACATTGAACCAGAGGATGTAGCAAAAATATTGAATCAAACAGATAGTCCTGATTTCAAGATAAAATCATCTATTCCAGGCATTTGCTTTTTCAATATTTTAAAACAATCTCTGAATATTTTTTTCAGAAAAACTACGGATTTGGGAAAGAAAAATAATGATGTGAATAAGTAAATTAAACCTCCAATAAATAGAGATATAAAATCTTATCATTAATTAAATAATTGGTTCGGAAAATGAACGGTTGTTGAGTAAGAAAAAGGTGAGTTTTACCTTTTTGTATTTATTTGTTTAATTACAATACAAAGATAAACTTCCATTTTAAATATTATAAAATTTCAACCTTAAGTTTATTAAAATCTTAATCAGAAAAACAATTATTATTCAATTCTTGTTATTTTTGCAAAAAAACTTTTATGATTTCAAAGAAAATGACGAAAGCTCTAAATGAGCAAATTAGCTTAGAAGGATATGCTTCCTTTTTATATTTATCTATGGCATCTTGGTGCGATAATGAAGGCTTAGAAGGATGCGCTAATTTTATGCACCGACAATCAGAAGAAGAACGAGAACATATGTTAAGAATCTTCGAATATATGAGTGAGGTAGATGGTCATGCCATGACACCTGCAATTGCTCAAGTACCTCATAAATTTGGCACTCCTCAGAAAATGTTTGAGATGGTGTATCAACATGAACAAAAGGTAACTAAGTCTATTCATGCACTACTCAAAATAGCAAAAGCTGAAAATGATTATACCACCGAAAATTTTCTTCAATGGTATATCACCGAACAACGGGAAGAGGAAAATTTGATGCGTTCCATTTTGGATAAAATAAAATTGATTGGAGATAGTCCAATGACTTTGTATTATATCGATAAGGAGATTAATGCTATTAATGATTTGGAAGTAAAGGCGGAGGCTGAAGGAGAATAGTTTTTTTAAATAGTTTGGAGTGGTTTCGAATTGTTTGAGATTGTTATCGAATACTTTTGAATCTCCATCAATCCGAAACCACTCCAAACCATTTAAAACCATCTCCAACCATTTGAAACCATTTAGAAAAAATAACGGCTGACAATCATATAAAAATTGTCAACCGTGTATTCCTTTTTTTAAAATTAGACTTTACTAGTTTATCATGATTTCTTAGTACAAGATTGTTTATCATTTTATAACGTCATAATTCAATAACATAACCTTCTACTCCCCTCGATTTCAAGGAACTAGTGAATTGGTTAGCCTCCTTTTCTAATGAATATTCACCTATGATAACTTGATACATCAGTTGCTCTTTTACTTTTTCATACCTCAGCATCACAGGTTGATTTATTTCCTTTTTCAGTTTATCTATTTTCAAATTTGCATTCTGTAATTCAGCATATAATCCCACTTGGACTCCATAGTTTTTATTACTAGGAATTATATTAGGTTTAGTTTGAAGTAGAGTACCTTTTGCAGTCAACTCTGACTTGTTTTCAGAAACCGTAAAAGTATTGTTGTACTTTATTTTTGAAGTTGGAGTTGAAATTGAAGTAAGATGAGCTTGGGGTTTAACATTTACAGCGTAGGCAGGATTAGGTAAGGTTTCAAATTGTTGTAAGAAAATCAAAAATTCTGATGAAGTGATTCCTCCATTTTTCCTTGCCACTTCTTTTCCATCTGGGGAAAACACGATCAAGGTAGGTAAGCAAGTTACTCCATATTGGGCTTGCCAAAGTTTACCTTGTGGGATGTCCACATTCGCCTTAACTGCAATAAATTTCTTATCAATAAAATCAACTAGAGTAGGATTTGCATTAGCAGTTTCTTCCATTACTTTGCAGGTCGCACACCAGTCAGCAGAATAATTTACAAAGAAGTGTTTATTTTCTAATGTGCTTAGTTGAGTAACTGTTTTATGATTGGCTTGAATAAATTCTATAGAAGTTGATGACGCAATAGATTTTTGTAAGAATATTGTTACAAAAACGAATAATAATATTCCTTTTATTAGTTTATCTCTCATTGTGTTAATTGATTAGGATTTATTAGTTTTTAATGGCTTAGATAAATATAGAAAAACCTAATACATTTCACTAATAAAGAGTGATGACACAATGAGGAATGGATACTTTTGCTTAAAAATAGGATAGGAACGTTTTATAAAATGGAGTACTTCAAACTATTTATATTTTGGAAAATTCTTTTCTATCATAAAAATCTCTTCTGATTGGAGTAATAAATAAATTTTAATTCGTTGTTTTTACTTGCCTACATAATCATCCAATAAACCAAAATTCCACATAACAATCAGAATTATACTACTCCCAAAGAATACTTTTCCCCCTTTGAATGTACTTTTTAATATTAATCCAAAATGCTACAAAAAGATAAAAAACAATAGGAGATCCCATCGCAACAAAAGAAGTATAAATAAAATATAATCGAACTCGACTAGATGCAATTCCCATTTTTCGTCCTAGGTAACTGCAAACTCCAAAAGCCGATTTTTCAAGTAAGTCTTTTATATGAGTCATAACTTTTTTTTAAAAATGTGTCTATTTTCTTGTTGAAAGAAGTGGTTGTTCAAATCTACAAAATATTTTGATTTTTTTTTACCACAAAAGGAACAAAAGAAAAAACGTGTTAAAACTTTTGCGCTCCTTTTGTTTCTTTTGTGGTAAAAAAAAATCAATATATTTTCAAGAAACATAAACACTTACTACACACATAAACCTAAACACATCCTCCCTACTGCTCAAATGCATATTGAATAATATTCGCTCCCATACGAAGTGCTAATGTTCTTAATTCTTTTGGATCTTTGTGTACATCTGGGTCTTCCCAACCGTCTCCTAAATCACATTCAAAAGAATAAAAACAAACCAATCGTCCTTCATGAATTAATCCAAATCCTTGGGCAGGTTTATCTTCATGTTTATGGATTTTAGGTAATCCATTTTTAAATTCAAATTTTTGATGATAGATCGGATGTTCGAAAGGTAATTCAATAAATTCATCCTCTGGAAATACTTTTTTCATTGCTGTTCTGACATATGGGTCCATCCCAAAATTATCATCAATATGAAGGAAGCCTCCTGCCAATAAATAATTTCTCAAATTCTCCGCCTCTGCATCTGAAAAAACTACATTTCCATGTCCTGTCATATGTAAAAATGAATAGTTGAATAACTCTGCACTTCCGACTTCTACTGTTCCATAATCTTTCTCGAAATTAGTTCCTAGTTCTTGATTACAATATTCAGCAAGGTTGGGTAAGGCAGTTGGATTTGAATACCAGTCTCCTCCACCGTTGTATTTTAATAATCCCATTTGAAGGCTGGGTTTTTCGACATTTGAAATAAATGCGAAGCAGAATAGAATGGGTAAAAGGAATATTATTTTTTTCATATTATATTTATTTAGAACAACGTTTTTCAATTTCATTTTCGATTAAAGTTTTCATCTCTGTGATTTTTTTTCCTTGAAGTCCGTTTAAAATAGTTATTTTGGATTTATTAGTTTTTAAAATAATCTTACCCATTTTTCTCCAAAAAAACATTGCGTTCCTCATCTCTCTTATATGGGTTACACCTTCAATAATATTAGAGTTGTTTTTTCTAATTTCAACAGAATTAATTTCACAGAGGTTTACTATTTTCTTTCTAGAAAAAATTCGATTCGATTTTATTATTTCAAGTTTATCGTTGGTGAAAATTATTTTTTCATAACCAAAAATAAACCACATCGCAAGGTTTAAAAATATTGGAAAAAGCAAAACTTGAAAAAAGGCTTCCATTGGAATTTCTAAACTATCTCCAAAAGATATCATCTTTACAATGACCAACAAAAGTATAATTGTTATTCCCCCAAAAGCTATTGTAGACATCCCAAAGAGAAACATCGGTATCCAATATTTTCTAATTGGAACTTTTAATTCAAAACTTTCAGGAGTATCTAATATCTTAAATTCATTCATCCAAAGTCAAATTTACAATATGGCAAGCAACAATCCCTGCCGTCTCCGTCCTCAATCGGCTGTTACCTAAACTAATTCCTTTGAATTTATTTTGCAAAGCCAATTGAACTTCTTTTTCAGAAAAATCCCCTTCCGGCCCAATCAATATGGTAACGTTTTGAGGCGCGGAATATTCTTTTTTTAGATGCTTTAAATTCTCATCATTGCAATAAGCAATATATTTTAAACTATCGTTTTCTTTTTTTATAAAACCTTGATAATCAGTCAGTTCATTCAACTTTGGCAAATAAGCTTTTAAAGATTGTTTGGCTGCTGAAAGTAGAATTTTTTCCAATCGATCTGTTCGAATTTTTTTCCGTTCAGAGCGATCACAAAGAATTGGAGTGATTTCATCAATCCCAATTTCCGTTGCTTTTTCCAAAAACCATTCTAAACGATTGATATTTTTGGTAGGTGCAATTGCGATGTGCAAATGTACCTTTCGCTGATTATACGCTGGGGTATGTTGAAGGATACTTAAAATACATTGTTTTCTATGTACTTCCATAATTTCCCCTTCATACATTCCTCCTACTCCATATATAAAATGCAAAATATCTCCTACCTTTTTTCGGAGGACTTGGATATGGCGTGCTTCCTCTTCGGTGAAGTAGGCCATATTTTCTTTGATATTTTGTGTAAAAAAAAGCTGCATAATATTATGTGTTAATGTGTATGTGTGTATAAGTGTATATGTTGACGAAAATACGTAGGATCAAAGGTATAGAACAACTTATACACTTATATACACATACACCTATACACATATTTTAGTACTTTTGCACTCGTTTGCAACATATCATTGAAAAATGATGTTTTAAATAAACACGAAAGAACTAGAAATTTTCAACAAATAAAAATATATAAATGGGTACTTTGGTAATGGTGGGGCAACTAATTTTGAGTTTGTCCATTTTAATTGTACTTCACGAGGGCGGGCACTTCTTTCCTGCTAAGTGGTTTGGGACAAGAGTAGAGAAATTTTATCTCTTTTTTGACCCTTGGTTTGAGTTGATCAAATTCAAATATGGGGAGACAGAATATGGAATTGGATGGTTGCCTTTTGGTGGCTATGTTAAGATTTCAGGGATGATTGATGAGAGTTTTGATACCGAACAATTGGCTGAAGAACCACAGCCTTGGGAATTTCGAAGTAAACCTGCTTGGCAGCGATTGGTCATTATGATGGGAGGTGTTACTGTAAATTTCATACTTGGCCTTTTGATATTTATTGGAATTTTATTTTATTATGGTGAAGAATATTTGCCTAATGAAAATGTAGTTGATGGTATTTTTGTAGATTCTCTAGGTACCTCAATTGGACTTCAAGATGGTGATAAAATATTAAAACTAGGAGATCTTCCTTTTGATAAATTTGACCAAGGTTTATTTAAAAAAGAAATCATTATCAACCAAGTTCAAGAACTGACCATTAATAGAAATGGTCAAGATCAACAACTAAAATTGCCAGATGATATTGCTGCTACTGTAAGTAGTAAAGCCAATAGACGTTCCCCTATTTTTCAAGAACGAGTTCATTTTATAGTCAATAAGCCTCAACCAGGAAGACCTGCTGAGAAAGCTGGAATGTTACCTAATGATAGAGTTGTTGGAATCAATGGTTTAAAGACTCCTTATCTTCATCAGATTAAGAAAGAGCTTGAAAAATCGAAAAGTAAAGAAATCACGCTAGATATTATCAGAGAAGGAAAACCTCAGCAAATTGTTTTAGAAACTTCTGAGGATGGTTTAATTGGAGTAGAATTAAAAGGTTCTTATCAGATCCTTGGTAGCAAAAAACTCGAATATGGTTTTGCGGAATCTATTCCTTTAGGTATTAAAAAAGGATGGGGTGCTTTGACGGACCAAGCTAATGCTATCGGACAAATGATTAAAGGAAAAATCAGTACTAAAGATAATTTAGGTAGTGTATTCACCATTGCAAAAGCATATGGCCCAGTTTGGGATTGGTATAAATTCTGGACTTTGACAGGTACGCTTTCTTTGTTGCTGGCTTTCTTAAACTTATTACCTATTCCTGCCTTGGATGGTGGTCATGTAATGTTCTTGTTATACGAAGTCATTAGTGGTCGTAAGCCAAGTGATAAAGTGGTTGAATATGCAACTATTGCAGGGTTCCTTTTATTAGTTTCCTTGATGGTTTTTGTTTTAGGATTGGATATATGGAATAACTTTATTCGGTAGAAATAATTTTGATTTTTTTTGGCCACAGACTAGCACGGACTTTTATCGACTGTCGAATACCGCATTTAGAAAAGTCGATAAAAGTCCGTGTTAGTCTGTGGCTACACTCAATATAGTACATGAATTACTTTGAATTTTTCGAGATTCCTATTAGTTTCAATATAGATACTGCTGACTTAAAACGTAAGTTCTACGCTAATAGTAAAAAATACCATCCTGATTTTTATACTTTGGAATCAGAGGAAAAACAGATGGAGGTTTTGGAAATGTCTACTTTAAATAATGAGGCTTACAAAACACTTTCTGATTTTGATAAAAGTATGAAATACATTCTTGAAATAAAGGGTATTTTAGGAGAGGAGGGAAAGAATAAAATTCCTCAAGAGTTTTTAATGGAAATGATGGATATCAATGAAAACCTTATGGAATTAGAATTTGATTTCGATCAGGCTAATCTTGATAAGGTGAAAAGTGATTTGAAAGGATTGGAATCTGGTATCTTTCATGAGGTTCAAGATACGCTTGAGAATTATGATGACAAATCTGCAAATGAGGCAGATTTAGAATATATAAAAGATTATTTTTTGAAAAAGCGATATTTATTGCGAATTCAAGAAAATTTAAATAAATTTGCGTCGCTTTAAGAAAAAGGGTAACCTTTTAAGTCTACATTTAAAGCGATTTGTACTCTTGCCCTTGTGGCGGAACTGGTAGACGCGCTGGATTCAAAATCCAGTTCCTTCGGGAGTGGGGGTTCGATTCCCCCCGGGGGTACTCAAATTTAAAAGCCTGTAAATCAATGATTTACAGGCTTTTTTAATTTACATGTGATTAATTAAATTTTGTTTGGGTACAACATAGGTACAACAAATGTCTAGTTTAATCAATAAAATTGAATTTACTAATTGATTCTAAAAATGCTAATAATCATCTTCAACAGACAGATTATTAATTAAGTCTTCAAAACTTGGAGAAATAAAGATTGGGGAGGAATCCCCAATACCATTAGGTAACATATAAATTGTCCCATAATTATTTTCGTTCAAATCTATACTAAAATACCACCCTCCGCTATCATGCGCAAACGGAAGATAATTTTTAGGCAATCTTCCTGCAAGAGTTAAGTTTTCAATTGTAAATTCAATCGTACCTTCTTTTCTGCCATATTTTAATGGAGCAAATGATGCGATTCTATAACTATTGTAATATCTATGAGATGGAATACCTCCATTGTTTTCTAAGTAAAAATCAACAAAAAACTGAGGAAGCTTAAAATTAAAATTTTCCTCAAAATTTTGAATTTCTTTTTTTATTAGAGCTTGCTTTGATTTTCTTAATTCCATAATTATTTATACTTTATTCCAGTTGCTTCTTCGAATTGTCCTACTGATCCAATGTGACCTGGAGCATGAGCTTCTTTTAGAGCAAATTGCATTGTACACTCCAAACTTTCATTTAAATCATCTAAATGATGCCAAACATAGAGCTCATCTTCTAAATCTTTGATTTCATCAATACTTAACCCCGTTTTCTGGCTTAGTATTTTTCGGCATTCCTCAAAATCTTTATTCCTTGAACCAGTTAACCGAATTTTAAAAATAGCCTTTTCTGAATATAAATACTCTTTTTTCCTTTTAAAATCCATAGCTAACTTGTTTTTTGAAGTTGGGACATTATATCTTCTAGCTAAATCACTCGCCTTATCATATTTATTAGGGCTATTCAATAATGTTTTATTAGCGTTTTTTATGAGTCTTTTAATTTTACCCTTAGATAAGGAAATAATATCAAAATATCTTTCTAATTCTGCTTTTTCTAATCTGATTATAAAATTACCAGCTTTGTCATATAAATCAATAGTTACTAAATTAAACTTAGGGTCAATAGGAGGTATACGCTTATTAAGAAAGTCTATTATTTCCTGTTTTGTAGCCTCTGCTAAATGACCTCTTCTTGCTACATTTTTTAATTCTTCTGCAATTTCTGGATATTGCTTTCTTAATGCATCAGGCATATCATTGAGTGCATTTTGAGCAGATATCTTCATGAACTTAGAAGTTATTGCATCAACCCCCAACGTTGCTAGGTCAACATAAATCAAAAAGGTTCTTAACTTATTGCAAAATGAATCATCATTAGGGTTATCACACTCGTTAATAAAATTAAGCATTATGCCAATAGCACCACTTGCAACTTCAATTCCTGCAATAAGAACTTTTATGGTTTTCCAAGCTTTGGCTACTTTTGTTAAATGACGAAGTTTTAATAAGTTACCAACTCCTGTAAAAGTTGTAATAATGTCTACTGTTAACCAAATAGCTTTTTCTAAATTTGCATAAGCATTTTTGTCATCAAATGCTTTTAAAAAAAAAGCAGGCACCACATTACTAAGGAATTTCAATTCCCCATCTTGCTGAATTCTTGGAATATTTATAGGTTGGTAAATATGTAAGGTGGTTATTTCGACTTCAAAATCTTCTAGGAGTGCAAGTTGGGGGCATCGGTCGTCATCAATTGCCGTCATTCCTCTTGTGTGTTGCGCGTAGACGGTTTGCTCACCAAAGCTTTTACACGGCCGGTAGATAGAATAAAACCGAGTACGTCGTCTTTCCCAGAAATTCTTTGGTATACCCATCTTCCGAGGCCAGACTCGTCAGTGCCCGACGAGTGGGACGAGCCCACCATCTCATTTATAGCCCAAAC
>JAVCKV010537456.1:0-11219 GCA_032274145.1 Herpochondria borealis | reverse complement strand
CCCGAGGAGGACGATAATCAACCCTCATGCCGACCAGGATCTATTGTGTACAGTCTCTAGAGTTAACGTAGCTGCTGGGTATCAATTTCTCGATTTGCCGCCATCTCTTTTTTAAGCACTACAGAGCCTTCTCGAAGCTTTTGTCAATATTGAGAAGATTGCCATACATGTAGGAGCTTGGCTTAACCTTTGCATGATAATACCAGTAGCTAGGATTTGACCCAACCTCGTTGTCGACCGTCTCAGAGCTGTATCAGATGCAGTAAGATCACTCTGACGCTGTCAAGATGCAGACAGGGTGAACCAACTGACTCAAACAAAGTCATTTCTCAGCAGACAACGTGTATTTCTACACGGAACCGACTGGGGCTGGCATGGACATGGTTCGGAGCAAAGACGTCTGCTCAGTGGCGATTATCGAATCCGGCTCGTCATCCCAATCGCAATCATTCACGTGGCTCCTGTGCTTTGCGCCAGACCAAAAGTACAAGGCAGCCGCCAGGGCTAGAAAGCACAGCATTCCAAAGATTCCCAAAAGGTCCAACTGCGCAATGAGATACCAGTTGATGAAGATTCCCATACAAGGCCAAAATGGTACCCAGGGTGTGCGAAAGTAGCCACTCTCGGATTCACCTTTGCGCGAGCGCCGTCCAGCAAAGACGTCTGACTTGGGGCACCACCGATAGACTCCCCATACGCATAGCATCATGACAAGTACTGCACTCATTGCTATTGAAGGTCCCCCAATCGAACTGAAAAACCTTGTCAGCACCAAACAGGCAACTAAGCAAGCAACGTGAAAGACGCCAAGGATGTTCTCCGCCAGGAACGGAGATTCGTCTGGCGACTCGTGCCATAGAAGGATCAGAGACGTGTCGGTGATGTTGAGTGCCACAAGGACCGCAGCGGATATCACGTCATTGAGATGCTCAAATGGCACCAGGGTCGCCACCAACACGCAAATCACTCCGCAAAACATGGTGCCATTGAATAGGTTCCCACTCGAATCCACCTCTCCAAACCAACTGGGTAGCAAACCATCTTGAGCCAGCGCATATTGCAAACGAGGTTGACCAATGATTGTGAGTGGAACAACAACTGGAAGCGTCAGTACCTCTCCCAGTGACGCGATTTGTGCCGCCACAGCAGCACCATTGGCGCGAAACGCCGCGGGGAAACCAGACACGGATGAAATGTCCTCAAAGGGCTGCATCCCCGTCAGAGCCAGCGCTGCTGTAATGTATAGTACTGTCACACCTCCCAGAGTCGCCATGATTGCAATGGGGAGGTTTCGTTTGGGGTTGTGAGCCTCGCCTGCCAGTTGACATACTTCATCGTAGCCAAGGTACCCAAAGAAGGTAGCCGTGGATCCCCGAATCACACCACCCATACCAAGCTGGGGCGGAATAAATGGAGTCCAGTTGCTTGTATCAACCCACGCAAAGCCCACGATAACCATGAAGGCAACAATAACTACCTTTAGCATTGTGAAAAAGTTTGTCACAGCCTTACTTTCGTGAATGCCTCCGAGGAGCAGTGCCACGGACGCTGTCGCTACCACAAACGCCAGAGGACTCACAGACCATATATTTGGTTGCAGGTAGTCATGAACCCAGTGTCCGTCAGCAAGCTCTTCTTGCAGATACAACACCACCTTGTCAGCCCAACTTCTCGCGACAGCACTGGCGGCCATGATATACTCCAGTGACAAGCAGGCGGCGGCCAAGACCCCCCACAATTCTCCCATGGAAACGTACGCATACGCGTACGCAGAGCCAGCCGCAGGCACTCGCGATGCCATTTCCGCATAACAGCATCCACTGATGCAGGCGGCCACGCCCGAGAGAGCCCAACTAATGACCGTCGCGGGACCGGCATATTCGTGCGCAACAAGACCGCAGAGAACAAAGAGTCCTGATCCAATCGTACCCCCGATGCCTATGGAAACTAAATCAAAGAGAGAGAGGTGACGGCGGAGAGTATGTTTGGAGGATGCTAATGAATCCGATGATGAAGTGGGCGAGGAGTCCACGGTCTGGCCATCCTCATCCGGAAGTGGCTTCAAGCGAAACGCGTTTGAACGACGAGGCGGGGGCTCTGAGTGTAGTCGTCGCAGCGGGACAAAAGAGTCATCAAACAAGGTCGACATGGTCTCAGTATTACAGCTGAGATCTTTTTAAATGTGATGGGCAATGCTCTGCCCGACCTCCAAGTTTCAAGTTCTTCTCTTTCAACAAGCCGATCTTTGCGATGAGAATTTGGAATTGTTCTACAAAAACACACGTCAGGCTCAAAAGGCAGTTCAAAATGATGGAATGTGACACTCCTGACGTCATGTGATAGCGCAAGTTCACAAAAAGTGCCAATGTGCTGTAAATTTGGAGATGGCCATGAGCCATCCATCATTGAAGGCAAACCGCGCTTGGATAGAGGTCTGAGATGGAATGAGCAAATCCAATGAGCAGCAGCGCACTGGTGAATTAAGGACATGCATGCTCGACTAAAACGGCTGCTACCACTGACTGTCTTGTTGGCTCAGACGTGGGTGTTACAGCCCTTCGTCCTCTATCACTCTCGACAATGCTCAACATGTACGATGGTGACCTCTGCACGAAAGAGGAAGAGCGATGATACCTTTGAGAACCAAAAGAGAGAATTGAACCGTCGGGACCGCATGGAGTTGATTCTTGACAGGGACGGCATGGACTGTGTTTGGTGCAGGTCGCCTCTTGATGTCGATACCGCAACGACCGACCACGTGATTCCGCGCATCAAGGGCGGTCCCAGTTGGATAGATAATGAGGTGGCCACTTGTCGACGGTGCAACAAGGCACGCGGACACGGGAGACCACTCGAGTGGCTGGGAGAGTGCAAGGCAAAGGTGTGGGACCCCAACGAGAAAGCTGTCTACGCCAAGTTGAGGGAGTTGGATCAGGCAATTCAGAAACGAGGAGGGCAAAGGAAAGCAAGGCCCTATCTAGCACGGGAGTTACGTCGAATTGAAAAGGAAGGAGCACGAAAACCGTGATTTACCAACTGGCATCTTGCTTCTATGATTAGACAGGACTTCTTGATGCATCTGGTGGCCGTACGACAAAGTCGCGCCTTTTATTTCAGCAGACCAAAACACCCGTCCTTCGTCTGCGTTGTACTGGTACTGTAACGACCGGGAAAAGTGTGGAAGAAGTCGTCTTCCGTATCGTCTGCTCCATTTCGGTCGGAGAGAGCGCGATCCCCAACGTCGTCATTGCAAGGACCAGACAAGCGTTGCTACAGTACTTGCTACCAGTTGTCTAAGCAGAAACTGGCGTTAGCATAGGACTGTACTGATGATCAAGTAGTAAATAAAAAGAGCATAAAGAGGTTGAAATATAATGAGAAGTTTGAGCTTACTATTCTGCACGAGGTCCGCTGGAGCACAAAAGGTGATGACAAAACGTACGTCAGACCGCCGACACCATAACAAACAAAAACATCAGGAACGCGACCATCGATCACAACCGGCACCATGGCTGCACATCGCCATCGAAGCTGGTCGCTTGTCCTCATAGGACTCCTTGTACTAGGCCTGTCATGTCCACTGCAAGCCTTTTCAGTGCCATCAATATCACCAACGGATTCTCTCCGACCGAGGCAACGACTGCGGACACCCGATCGGATGGTTGATCACCAGCTAAGGCAAGCCCATCCACTTCTCTCATCGGTGAGCGGTGGCGCGGAGGAGTCTATCCCTTTACTCGCAAAGATCAAATCTTTCTCAGAGAAAAATTTCTTTGTTCTCGGCATGTTGGTGGCTGTGTCACTGGCTCGACTGTTTCCACAGGTATGCAATTCATTGGTGTGGGCGGAAGCTTTCCTTCATCGGTGAACGAGTCTCACCTTCTTTGTATTCCTGCTCTACTATTATAGCTCGGGAGCAACGGAAGTTTCCTACGACCTGAGCTGTTCATCGGAAAGTTTGGGGTCGCGTTCATATTTTTGCTTTCGGGTCTATCTCTCGAACTGTCTGAGTTGACTAAGGCCTTCTCCAACTTCAAGCTGAACGCTGCCATCCAGCTGGGAACATTTGCAGCCTGGCCATTTCTAGTTGGACTCCCCGTAACGAGTGGCATTCGAAAGTTCGCCCCCAACTTGCTGCCCCCGACGCTTCTCGATGGGCTCCTCATTCTCACGTGCCTCCCCACAACTGTCAACATGTGCATCATGCTCACATCTGCTGCTGGAGGCAATGTTGCTTCTTCATTATGCAACGCCGTCATTAGTAATCTTGCTGGAATATTTGTAACTCCAGCGTTGCTCTTGCGGTTCGTTGGAAAACAAGTCACGCTTCCCTTCTTCTCCATGGTTTGGAAGCTCTGCAACCAAGTTTTGCTTCCCGTTGGTAAGCAACCGTCGTATTCTGAGCTCGTGCAGAACGAGCGTTAGTTTGCTCACTATCATTCCTCGTACTACTGTATAGCTGTTGGGCAAGCATTGCGAAAAACAAAGGTCAAGGACATCTACTCGAAACACTCGAAGAAGTTCAAAAGGGCACAGGAGATTATTCTTCTGAGTATTGTCTGGAACGCTTTCTGCAATGCATTCTCCAAGGGTCTTGGACTTCAGCTGAATCATGCTTTGACTCTGTTAATTCTTCTACCAACGCTCCATCTTGGCTCGTTGGCAATCTTGTTTCAAATCTTTTCCAAGTCAGGAGCCGCACGAGGAGATGTTGTGGCAGGCATGTTTTGTGCCTCTCAGAAAACACTTGCCTTTGGATTGCCACTCATCAACACCATCTTTGAAGGCAGCCCGAATCTGGCAGCCTATTGTGCCCCAATCATGTTTATTCACCCGCTGCAGCTCATTTTGGGATCACTGCTGATTCCACGACTCGAGACGTATACTGCTGCTGGTAAAGACAAGTCCAAGTAAAGCGCGTCTCCACGTCTTCGTTTCTTTGTAGAAAGTAGGGTCAGCGGTTGGCGCTGGTGTGCAGCCTGGTACCTGCAGAGAAGTATTCGTAGACTAAAGTGACGAAGCCCTGAATGTGTGATTGCTATCACAGTTTCGATCGATCGGAGGACAGACTGGTTCAACCTCCACCAACAATCGACCCATTCGACTCAATTGTATTGCAAAAGAACAAATCTCAGATATCTCGACCATGGGCAAGAAACAGAATAAGCCGTCGTCGGCAACGAAAGACAAGAAGGATGCCCCCAAGAAGAAAGAAAGTAGTCAGGCGAAGGGAGAGGTATGGAGTAAGAGCAAAAAGAAACGAATGAGACGTCTAATGGCAAAAGCGGACACTAAGGATTCGGGGAGTCAACGACAACCCCAAGCAAAGAAACAGAAAGCAAAGGGCAGCAGTAAGGGTGATAATGAGACCGAGGGGAGTAGTAAACTGTCGGCTTTACAACAGTCCTTCATGGCTCGACTGACTGGATCTCGTTTCCGTGAGCTGAATGAGGTAAGCTTGGTCGAATGCATCCTACAACGTTTGACAGAACAAATCCTCACTCGTGCTTTCTTTCCCATTGTAGGACCTGTATACGACGACATCCCAGACTGCGTTTGAAAAGTTTTCATCTCAACCAGAGCTCTACGAACAATATCATGAAGGGTTTCGACACCAAGTAGAAGCATGGCCAATCAACCCTGTCAACGCGATTGTCAGGTGGCTCTCGTCGACCTATGCAAAGAAGGGAAACTGTGTCGTTGCTGATTTCGGTTGTGGAGACGCTGCACTCGCAAAGAAGCTTTTAGAAGTCAAGGACACTGAGGAATCATGTCCTTTCAAAGTGCATTCCTTTGATTTGGTTGCCTCCTGCGATCTAGTCACCGCGTGCGACATGTCCAAGGTCCCACTCAAGAAGAATTCAGTGGACGTTGCCGTCTTTTGTCTGTCACTCATGGGAACAAATCTCGCCGACTTTATTCGCGAAGCTCACCGCGTCCTCAAAAAGAAGGATGGCATTCTCAAGATTGCTGAAGTCCGATCTCGTTTCGAGTCCAAGAAGGATGAGCTGGAAGATTTCATTGCTGTTTTGGACAAACTTGGGTTCACCTGTATTCGTCAGGATCGTAAAAACAAGATGTTTGTCATGTTGGAACTGAAACCACACGGAAAGAAACCAGACAAGAAGCTAGAGTATACGGCCAAGGCGTGTATCTATAAGCGAAGATAACATCACAGATTCAGAATGGATTCGGTGGCGGGGTTTATGGAGCGTGGTGTTCCATTCGCCGCCCATTTCTTCTTGCTTCCAGCCATCCGTAGCACAAGCCCTGGTAGAGTAGATCCGATTTAGATCTTTAAGCTATTGTTTGTGGAGCCTAGCCGAGTAGCTATATGTCCAGTACTTTTCCACTATACTGCTACGTACATATATCCATAGTAATTGGCGCGCAGTTTTTGGGGTGAAAAATGGTTGTGACGCATCAAGCAAAAGCTTGTTCCATCAAATCTCTCTGGCCACAAGTGATGGGCTGCAATTGATCGTTCTTCGACAATCAGATCTTCTAGTCCTTTTCATACCGAAGCATTGAACAGAACAGTCTCTAACTCATCTCTTGTGGTTATGCCGAGCCAGTTGACGACACGAAGGAGATCCACAGGCAAGATGGTTGCTTGGTTGTGCCTGAGCGCTTCTTCGACAGGTGTGAAAGCCTTTACTCGCCCCACGCTTCGATCGGCAGCCTTTGCTGTCAACAAAGCACCCCGTGGTACTGCTCCCCTCAGACCTTCTTTCGTCCGCCTCGCTGCTTCTGTTGCCTCTGACTCGACTACAGAGTACGATCTGATCAACAAGGAGAAGGGTCTCGACAAGTATGATCCATCCTCGTTTGAGAGTGACATTTATCAATGGTGGGAGAAAGCTGGTTGCTTTGACCCTGATGCCAAGCAAAAACCCTTTGATGGTCAAAAGAAGGCATACGTCTTGCCCATGCCTCCTCCGAATGTCACGGGGCGACTTCACATGGGTCATGCCATCTTTGTAGCCTTGCAGGATGTCCTGGCTCGCTTTCATCGCATGCGCGGTCGTCCCGTCTTGTGGTTGCCAGGTACGGATCATGCTGGTATTGCCACACAACTGCAGGTAGAAAAGGCCCTTATTGCCGAAGGAACGACACGAGAAGAAGTGGGACGCGACGCTTTCCTAGAACGTGTTTGGGAGTACAAGGAGGAACAGGGTGGTCACATTACGCGCCAGCTGCGTTGCTTGGGTGCGTCTGCGGACTGGAGTCGTGAGCGATTCACCATGGATGACGACTTGAGCAATGCAGTTTCGGAAGCCTTCGTACGTCTCCACGACAAGGGTCTCGTGTACCGTGGAGAGTACATGGTCAACTGGGCTCCGATGCTCAAGACTGCTGTCAGTGATTTGGAGGTGGAGTATTCTGAAGAAGAGGGAAAGCTGTACTACTTCAAATACATGGTGGACGGTAGCGAAGAGTTTCTTCCTGTTGCCACCACTCGTCCTGAAACCATTATGGGCGACACTGCCGTATGTGTGCATCCCGAGGATGAGCGTTACAAGCACTTGGTGGGTAAAGAAGCTGTCGTTCCCATGAGTGGTGGAAGAACAATCCCTATTATCGCTGACGATTATGTGGACATGGAGTTTGGTACTGGTGCATTGAAGATCACACCTGGTCATGACCCAAATGATTATGCTATCGGAAAGAAGTACGATTTACCCATCATCAACATTATGAACAAGGATGGATCCTTGAACGCCAACGGCGGTGAGTACGATGGCCTGGATCGTTTTGATGCTCGTGACAAGCTCTGGGAAGATATGGAGGGTGAGGATCTTGTGATCAAGGTAGAGCCACACATGCAGCGTGTTCCGCGCTCTCAGCGAGGAGGCGAGGTGATCGAGCCGTTGGTTAGTAGCCAGTGGTTCGTCAAGGCCGACGGAATGGGAGCAAAGGCTCTCAAGGCCGTGGAAGACGGCGATATCAAGATTGTCCCTGAGCGTTTCACCAAGATATGGGACAACTGGTTGACTGATATTCATGATTGGTGTGTATCCCGGCAGCTCTGGTGGGGCCACCGCATCCCCGTCTGGTATGTTGGAGAAACTGGTGAGAAAGACTACATTGTCGCTCGCAACGCTGAAGAGGCTAGAGAGAAGGCAACGGCGGCAGGGCACTCTGAAGACGTTGTATTGCGTCAGGAAGAAGATGTTCTGGACACTTGGTTCAGTTCTGGACTTTGGCCGTTTGCTACTGTTGGCTGGCCGCAGGATGAAGACAAAGAGTTCTCGGATTTGGCTCGATTTTACCCAGGATCTTGTCTCGAGACTGGTTACGACATCCTGTTCTTCTGGGTTGCAAGAATGGCAATGATGGGTTTGGAGCTCACTGGGAAGGCTCCTTTCGACACGGTCTATCTTCATGGACTTGTCCGCGCTACAGACGGCACGAAAATGTCCAAGACGAAGGGAAATGTGATCGATCCACTCGATACTGTTGCTCAGTTCGGAGCTGACAGCCTGCGCTACTCCTTGGTGACTGGTGTCACACCCGGGCAGGATATCCCTTTGAACATGGAGAAGATTGAAGCCAACTGCAACTTTTGCAATAAGCTGTGGAATATTTGCAAGTTCGTTACTGGAAATGCTTTGAAGGATCTCTCCGAGTCTGATTTGGCTGAGTTGGCAGTTACTGGACCGATCGACAAGGACGAGTTTGAGACCCTGTCACTCCCTGAGAAGTACATTGTGTCCAAGCTTCACACTCTCGTTGGCAGCATCACCAACGACATCGAAAACTACCAGTTGGGAGCCGCGGGAAGTAAGCTCTACGAGTTTCTGTGGGACCAATATGCCGATTGGTATGTAGAAATCTCTAAAACTCGCATTTACGAGGGTGCTGGTGGAGGAGAAGCCGTCGAATCCAAGGCTGCACGCCGTGTCTTGGTGTATGTGCTGGATTTAAGCATGCGGCTATTGCATCCTTACATGCCCTACGTGACGGAACAACTGTGGCACCACTTGCCAAGAGCCGCAAAGACAGACGAGCAAGCTGCTCATTCCCTCATGCTGGCGGATTGGCCTCAAATGGACGATGGTTCTCCACTCGTGACGGATGAGACGGCTGTAAGTACCTTTGAAAGCTTCCAGGCTCTCACGAGAAGCATTCGTAATGCACGTGCCGAGTACAATGTGGAGCCAGGCAAGAAGATCAGTGCCGTCGTTGTGGCAAGTGGAGATTTGAAGCAAGAGATCGAGAAGGAAATCAAGTCGCTTGTCGCCTTGGCTAGGTTAGATCCAGAACAAGTCTCGGTTTGCGAAGCTGGTAGCGACGAAGCCAAGGCCGCTGCTGCGGAAGACTCTGTGCAGGTTGTGGTACAAGACGGAGTCGAGGTCTACTTGCCACTGTCTGGCTTGATTGATCCAGTCAAGGAGCGAGCACGACTGGAACGACAGAGCACCAAGCTAGAGAAGGAGATCCAAAAGCTTGCTGGTCGTCTGGGTTCTAAAGGATTCGTGGACAAGGCCCCACCTGCTGTTGTCAACAAGGCCAAGGATGAGCTTGCAGAAATGGAGGATCAGCTTTCCAAGATCAAGGTCAGTTTGGAGGCATTGCCTGCCCCATGAGAATAACACAAGCAAAATTTCTAGCCAAAAACTGGATGTGATATATAACTGAAAGCGTTCCTCGTCTATAGCATGTCTACAAGCTGCGCGTACATATTGCAGGTTCTAGCGATTCAGACAAGGAAGGGACCACTCTTTGATTCCAGGCTTGTACTTCCCAGGCATATGATGAGTGTCACCATACTTTTCAAGCTTCCATTCACCAAAGGATCCATCGCCCCCCTTGCTTCTCGAAAATTTGGTAATCCCTCCAAGTGGCCAGGGACCCAGTTTGGACTCGGCGGTAGACGCTGCACCTTCTAGGAAGTAGGCAATGGATTGGTCACAGGGAGCGTGACTGACAATTGCAATCGATGCACCATCGACTTGTTCCAAGATTCGTTGAATAGTAGTCGCGCATCGCTTCAAGAGAGCCTCTTCCGTTTCTTCAAAGTGTGGGGCTCCTTCTGGTACAGTGTCGGCGTCGTCTGGAGCGACAGGATTGACCGACTTGTAGCTATCATCAATGGTACCGTATGTGACTGCAAGTTCCGAGACAGAAGCAGGCTCTGTTTTGACACCATTGGGTTCTACCAGGAGCGATGGTATTAGCCACTCTGTCAAACCCTCCTCAATTCGAACGGTTGATCTGGGCAGCTCCAGCGCGATGAGTTGAGCGGTGTGGGTACAACGTTTAAACGGACTGCTGTAGACCATCTTGGGAATTTCACTGTCGGAGGCTATACTCTTTGCAATGCATTTCGCATGGTCGACGCCCTCTGTCGGGTCAATATCACCTGCGGTGATAACGAAGGAGAGTAAGATATGAGCGTCAGGTCGAAGATTCATTCAAAAGTAAACAGAACATTTCTCAATGAATCTTACTGTTGAATGGTCCCTGCGATTCAACTAGAGGAAACTTTGTAAGCCCATATCGCACAATATATACGCTTTGTGTTGAAGGCTCCGTCGGCATGATGGTTGCAGTTTGAGGTGTCAAAGAAATCTTCAGCAAAGTGATTTCAGATTATTAGCATCATTGTGAGACGTGCTCTCGGGTTGAAGTGAAGTCTTGCAGGAGGCTTCGCTGCTGGCAGGCTCGCGCACCTGCATACAGTAGCAGTATACTGCAATATATCAGTGAAGTAAGTTCCTGCGTAGATGCGTACGTACTGAGTGCTATCAGGTGCTCAGTACTCAAGGAAATTTACTACCTACTGTCCCCTCTGCACGGTTTGAATTTTGGCGAATGCTTTTGCTGCCGCTGACAGAAAACGATCACAAGGTTCTCTTGACCATCACCATGGCGCAACTTCGAGGGAAGCAAACAGTGTCAGTAGGCCGAAGAAAAAGAAGCTCCACTAGTGATTCGTACCAAGAAAGTATAGAAGCATGAAAAATCCAGGAGAAAATAAAAGAAAGGCATACACCATAACAAAAATACACAGAAAAACATATTTTCCATAGTCGGCCACAGAATACCATAAAATAAACAAAATACATCAAACTCACAAAACGCATACTAAACCCAGCACAACATCAGAAGAAATTTAATTTATGAGCACAAAATTGAAGAGAATGCTGAAGAATCAAACACTCGAGAAAATTTCAAAATACTCTTTCGAAGAATTAAATGAACAAAAAGAAACT
>JAVCKV010537345.1:0-11219 GCA_032274145.1 Herpochondria borealis | reverse complement strand
CGAGTAACTCTAAAAATGATTGCGACGGTGTGCCAGCGCTAGTACAGTATTCTACGACTGTGATAGTACGATAATACGAGTAGGCGCGGCGGATATTTCGAATATGGATGCATGTACAGTAGGACAAGAAGAGAAACGATATGGATTTGACCATACGAGGCAGGCCGATCTCTTTTTCATCAGTACCGCACCCTCTCTTGACCTTCGTCAGTCCAAGATTGTAGATAACCATCTCCTGCTCTAAAAGGTCTACACGCGCAAACCTCAATGAAGGTATGTTTGGGTTCTAAGTTCTTTTTAATTTTGCATTATGGATGCATCTATCGAGTCTATGGCACGGGGTTCGTAGATTACAACATGTATTGAATTTCTTCCCACGTAAAGTATCCTAAGAGATGTCTCTCGCAAATCTCAAACGCCTATCGTGACTCACAAATTTGGAGCAGGAAGTGCAAGTCTTTGTCGTGTGGAGGTTTGGACTGCACTTCTTGGTCTTTTCCGCAGCTTCCTTTGCGAAAAGGAGGTTGAACTGCATAAAGAGTGTAGACGGAGACTTCGGGACCGATGTAAACCACTGACGCTCCTCCATGGTACGCTCGACAGCAAGAGCGAGCTTCTCGCCGATCTCGTAGATTGTTCCAACGTCAATGTCAACCACAGGTGTCACCATGAACCCTCCAGCGGGTACGAAATATGGAATGACGCCCACGTCGTTGCAGTGCTTCTGGAAGCATTCAAAGGTCTTCTGCCTGAATTCTTCGTCTCCGTTCTGACCTTCTTTGCTGAAGAGGCATCCCCACATGAGCCCTTGACCGTGCCCAATGAGCATACCCTTGGACAGTTTCTCCAAGTATGAGAAGATGTGAACCATCTCTTCTCCAAGCTTTGTGACAGATGGTAGCCAAGTGGGGAGCTCGTGCAATAAGTCTGTTGCCGCCATGAGAGCCCTCTGGTGAGAACCAGCAAAGGTGTGCGACTGCATCACAGATCTTCCGTTGGTGGAGAGCGTGTTGAGTCCGCGCTTCATAATGGCTCCAGACAATGGGTAGGCTCCTGCAGCAATGGCTTTTCCAAAAGTAATGGCATCCGGATCGAGGTCGATTGCCTTGGACACAAACAAAGTTCCGCGTCCATGTCTTCCAAGACCGCACATGATTTCATCTGCGAGAACCTTGATTCCACGGTCTTGTGCCATTTTAACATAGGTCTTGAGAAGACTTGATGGCCACGGGAAAGCGGCTTGAGATGAGCCCCACTGTGGTTCCACAAGAAGAACCCCAATTTCATCTCCATGTTCATCGAGGAATGCCGTGTATCTCCTCAGGAGATCCTCGGTGTCAATTTTCTTTCCAGCTTCCGGGACTGGATACTTGATCTGGTACTGCTTCTGCCACAACGGTGACTTTGATCCGAACGATGTGGAAGGTGGACCGTGGTAAGATGTAGCACCAACAGCAACGATCTTGCGGCTAGTGTTGCCCGTGGTGAGAATTTGCTCTTGAAGCAACATATCAATCGCGGCCATGACAGCAGAAGCACCTTCTAACTGAAGTGAGACACACCAGTCAAGAGAGCTAGAATCAGCCCAAGGCAGGTGAGGCTCGAGGGCGTCGATGAATTCGGACATAGCAGCTGGAACGCCAGAAGAAGTGTGGATGGAAAGAGGGGCGGCAGGGTTGCCGGCCATCAAGTCCATCATCACTTTTTGTTCAAACTCGAAACCACGCCTCAGGACCTTGGCAAGCTGAGGCCCCGATACGCACTCTGAACATGCGAGACCAACGGAAAGGACCTCTCTTTTTTGACCCGTTGGTTCAAGGCGCACCTATGACACGCGTCTCCGTTAGGCTGGTGGCTTTGACACGAAACCCAACGATACGAACAACTTACATGTCTGACTCCGTTCTTGGAGATTGTCACTGGCTTCCCCTCGCCCGCAACTCCGCGACCAGCATAGTGGCTGTGGTCAGGTTGGTTGATTGGGTCTTCGCCCAAGTTGTTTTCTGATCCGTCGAAAGGGCTCATTCTGTTTTTCGTATTTACTCAGTGGAAGGCGTCGTTCGTATTGATCTATGAGGTTTTCCAAACAAAATGAGCATCGCGAAGTGACGAAGTGAAGTATATTTTTCAGAACGGGGGATGTCCCTTCGATCCCGAAAATGGCGAACTCCTCCTACACGCGGACGAGGGTCGCGTTTGGATCCCGGGGGCGCGATGTGCTGTTTGATCGCAGCGAGGGGCGTTTCCACCAAGAATATGAGCATAGGTTCCATGCCCACAGATTGCCACGAGATAGTAGCGGCAAGTTTGGAAAATGCCCCCAACGCGTGTACACAATTCACCAAATGAGATCTTCGCCAATAAAGATCTTGCATCCAGAAAAAGCGTTCTGAATCCGCGATCTTCGGGTCAAATCTTACAGCAACGCATCCTGTCTCAAATCAATCATACAAAAGTGTTGACATACCTGTCCTTGAAATAGGGAAGGTTAAAAGTCTTGTGTTTGTCTTGGATGGTGGATGAAAGGATCTCGAACATAACTCTCGCTCACGATCCAATACAACAAGCCAAAAATCAGAAAATGTGAGGAGGCTTCTCGGAGTGGCCAGTTGCCACATACAAGTTTTGGTGTCTCTGCCGTAGAAACTGGTAGTCACGGTACGAATTCCGAATGCTCTCGTGTGGGGGACAGTCGCCACATCGCCGCCGCCGCTGATGTTCCGTTGAAGAAGGGTTTTGCAGAATATTCTCAATTCTTATTGGATGCGTGACTTCACTCTACAAAATTGACTGCCAAACCTTCTCCGAATCAGATGCTGTTCATAACACATCACCAATTTCATGACATCACTCTGACACTATCCTGAAACTTTGTTCCCGAGCGATCATCGTAGAGATGTACATCACTGTAATAGTATAGTTGATTCTTACTGCTACTATTTGGTGTCAAAAGATGAATACCGTTTCCGGGTTCTTCCAACACACTTCAACTTAAGCCCCTAGTGCCGGTACCAGTAGGTAATGTGGTCTACGGCAAGACGGTGTTGGAGGGAACTTCTGAGATCCAGTCGTTTTTCTAGTTCTTGCCCTTTGTTTCAAGAGCATAACTTCATTCTTGAAACATCACTGCATCGTTCCTTGACGCAACAGCAGCAGTCACCCCCGACTGGCATGTCATTGACTAGTCTGAAACCTCCAAAACATGGGCCATCTCTTTGTGGTTATGATGAAAAGTCTCTTGGTCACGTGCTACTTCGTTTGGTGAGGTTAGCCGAAAAGTCGGATGAAAGTTGCAATGAACTTGCGACACTGTTGCAGAAACTGAGCGAAACCTTTCTTCGACGAGGGCTGCTAGGCGGAGATGATGAAAAGGCGGATTCAATTTTGGCGTCGGGGATCAAAATGACCAACTTTGGTAGTACAAACAAACGCGACAAGAAAAAGAGCGCCAAAAGCAACCATGTCGACGTCGACAACCCTGAAGCACAAACGAGTGGGGCTTGCGACGACGTGAACCTCCTCCTGTCCGCCCTTGTACGGATCGCAGGAGGAAATCAAGAACTATCCACCCCGAGAAACTCGATGCTTTCACAGCACTTGATTGTGGGAGGATTCCATGTGGTTATTGCAGTCCTACAGCATTTGTTGTCGCGCCCGCAACAAGATTCTTGCGCACTTGCAGAGTTTGAGCTGCTGGGAGGCGTCGCCAGATCCTTCTTGACTGGAGTGGTGCGTACTGTGAAAGTAGTAGACAATGCTGCTGTCGTCGTTGCGGCCTTTCGTGCTGCGACGTTGCTCGTCACTCTCTTTGGAGCTAGATTGTCAAGAAACCAAACAATCTTGTCCTCACTGCGATCCCTAGCATGGACGGTGATTTTGTCACCTGATGAATCCATACAGCGAGAAGTCTGCACTTTTTTGGCAGCGCTACCTCTCACCGGGTTGGACAAGTCAACACCCTCGAATCTGTGGTCCAGTGGTATTGTTGACGGAACAGCGGCGATGTTTCTGGTAATGGAAACTGTAGTTCCATTGAAAACAAAAGCGTTAAAGTCCTTGGATGCACAAAAAGCGCATTCTTACCTATCTGATCCTATGAAAGAAATCTTGACCAATTGGACGGAACAGCTAAAGAAGGAGGATGTTGGCGCAAATCGGCAATCTCGGTTCACGACTTTAGTCTCCGCATTGACGTTTTATGTTGTGTCGCTCTTTGAAGCACAATTTTTGATTGCTCAAGAATCTACCGTCACGAGTGCAGCGCAACTGGCGATGGATGAAATCATGGACTTGCTCGACTCGATGCTGTCCTTCCCGTCGTTGGCTGAGAATCTCTTCTATGGCACCAAGAAACGATTGAGATTCGAGATTGTAGATGGTGGACTCTTGAGTCCACATGAGATTTGTGAATCAGCAAATCAAATCAAACACTGCGGACTTGATATCTTGACGTCAATGGTTCAGAGTGTTGGGAGACCTGTGTTGTTGCCCTTTGGGAAGCGTGTTGTCAAGTTGGCCCACTCGGCGTTGTTGTCCGCTTGTTCCGTGCCGTTGCGACATGCATTGGATCCCACGACGTCTCTCCGAACTGATGGAAAACGCAAGAAATGGCTCCACATGTCCACAGAGTTAAAGACCAAAGCAATTCAAACGTTTGGTTCTATAATCTGTGCCATGGGGTCCACCGCACTGGTGTCGCCACCAGCAACAGGAACAAGAAGGGGTAAGACTAAACAAGCTGACAAGGGCGTCACATTGATTGTTGGGTCCCTTTTGGAGCTGCAATCTTCCAGTGACATTATGGAGGATAGCTGGGGTTCTACCAAGGAGCTCGTTGCGTTGACGTGAGTATGAGCTTGCTTGATTTTTGGCTGAGCGCTGCTGCTAAAACTCACATTTTCATCCCACCACATAGTGTCTCTGCGATCGAGTCCATTTCCACTGTCTTGACAGAGTGCGGAGGCTTCTTGTCTTTTAGTACCAGAACCCTTATTGACTCTTCCGTCAAGAGCTGCCTTGAAAAGCAGTCTGGCAGATCGTCCGATGTCGTATTTTCGAGTTCACCTGTCAAGACAGCCTCGCTAAATCTTGCGGCAACGTGTGTCATGACTCCTTGGCCAGATGGTGCAGCAACAAGTCTAGTTGACTCTGTTCGAGCGTTTGCACGGCACATGGCTGCGGATGTCGATGAAAGCGTGGCAGTGCAAGCAAAGAGCTGTCTACAAACCATTCGGGCTATGAACACTCCGAGAGCGCCACCCCTCCTGTTTGTAACGCGTTCCTCCACTGAAAGATCTACTAGCCGTCAAGACGATGCTGAGACTGTTGTTGAGCGCTTACAGGCAGTGCAAGAGACGATAAAGACCAAGGATCCAGTCGAAGCGACTAGTTCCAAGAAGTCGAAACGAAAGAAGGAGAAGCACGCTGATGAGACAGACTCTGGAAAGACGAAGCGCGCAAAACTAGAAGTGAAACGTCCTGTCGAGCAGACTGGCAAACCAGATAAAGTGATCACTGACACAAAGGATGAGGCTCCGACGCTCACTGACGATACTCCTGCAGAGCCAACGGCTTCAAGAATAGACGACAAGACGACGGAGGAAGCGAAGGATGTTGCTCAAATAGAGCAGGGTAACGATGATGACGACGACGACGAATTGGATTTCATGCCAGGCATAGTTGACGACGGACCTGATGATGACGAATAGAACATTCGAAAGATGGATTATTGCATTATTGTTATATGTAGCATTCATAGGCGCTTGTTGCTTCGTGGCAGCACCCATACAAGTGAAACTGAAGCATGGTTCGTGTTCTCCTCTCAAGTACCCAAGTTGGAATAATTTTGCACTCTTCCAAGTTCACGGGTGTTGTAGGAACCACAGTGGTTATGGTTGCACTTGAGGCCCACGAAGTGATACGGAACTTGACCAGTCTCGTTGCAATCTTGACAGTAGTAGTTGCTTACGGTATGTTGATACGCAGCAGGCATGGGTTGCATACGGACCGCAGCGTCCAGCATAGAAAAGTATTCCTTCATATCTTCGACGCTCTTTTTGCAAAGAGGGCACGTGTACGCCCCACCACGCCTGTACATGCTAAAGCATGAGAGATGCATCACGTGACCGCACTTGAGTCCCTTGAGTGGCTCTGTGGATTCAAACATGCTTTCGTGGCAAATCGGGCAACTGGCCTGGAGCCGCTGCGGAATACAGTGATGCTCGTCATCAGCAAGAGAAACGCACGCATTGCACCGCATGCAATGTCTGTAGTCGATTCCAAGTCCTTTCCCAATCTTGCAGATGTTGCAAAACGGACAATGGAAAATGTTTTTGTTTGGTCCATCATCATAGAGATTGCACAGTTTGCAGAAGTATTTTGCGAAAGGAGCTCCCTTTGAATCGCAGCTGCGGTTGATGCAGCGGTCGCTTGCCGGTTGGAGCGTGCTGCACCTCATACAATACACTTCTGTCACGGCGAAGCGATCCAGAGGAGAGTCTTTGTCTTTCAAAGGTTGCTCGCGTTCTTGTTCGCAGCATAATCGACACGTGTATAGGCGACCCGACGATGGATGCCTAAGTTTACAAGAGCGAGCATAGTGAGGGCAACCAAGAACAGCCCCATTGGCACCGTCGTGGTACATCGGTGCAAGCTCTGACGCCGAGAACAGAGGGACTTGCTTCGTTCCTGGTGAGTGGGAAAGCGATGTCTCTCTGCTCCATATCAACTCAATGTTGCCTCCGTCATCTTTCTTGTAGTAGGCAGAGGGAGGGGTTTCGCGCTTGCATCGGATAGTCGGCGGCGCTGATGTGCCTCCTGATGCGGCCATTGCGAATGGCAGCTGGATTTGCGGTATACACGGGAGGTGAGCACTAGCAGCCGCCGCGCTATGTCGCATATTACTCTTCCAGACCGAGTCACGTAGTCCCTGGATCGTGGTATTCTTTTGCACAGGTGACAGTGCCGGGTTGGAAGCAATGGCTCGAATCAATCTTTCAAGCTCCTCCTGGCTTGTCACCTGGCTGTGGCTTGCGGAACTTGCACAGCCTATAAGGTCTTCTTCTTCCTTTTTGCACTTCTTCTGGGCAGGTTCTTCACTATCTGTATCTTCCGAGGCGACCTCAATCACGTTCTTGGTCATCTCCGGCGACACTTTAGCATCTGGTTCGCCCTTGGGTTCTGTTTCAGTCATCCAACCACTCATCGCTAGCCACTTTTCGAAGAAAGTGCCCACCATGGCTTGTTTCATGTAGCGCACCATCTCTTCACGCTCCAAATTTTCTAAATTTTCGATCGCCATACTCATAATCTCCGCAATGGTTTCAGAAGACCTCTTACCCATAATTTGACCAACCAAATCATTGATTTCCTCCTTGTTGAGATGCTTTACTACCAAGGGCATGCACTGCGTTTCTTCCTTCTGTAGATGTACCATAAGATGTTGCATCAGACTTGCCGTCTTTTCGTTGAGCAAATTTGCCGTGTCATGAATAGCGTTGGGTGACTCCTTCTTCACCAACCCTTCTCTGAGTTTTACCAACAACTCATCCATAGTCTTGAACATGCGCTCTTCATCTGCATGGTCTTCTGCGTATTCCTCTTCCTCGATAATAGAAGGTTGACCCTCTTGCCCAGATGCAGCAGCCGCTGCTGCTGCTGGTTCGTGATTGTCTGCTGGATCATACTTTGGCGATCCCAGATATCGCCCCGTCTTGCTTTTCAATGCCGGCCAAATAAACTCATCTTCCGCCGCTGAATGGGCTCGAAAGACGGACCAAATGACCTTGAACCGTCCCGCCACGCGTCGTACCAAATCTTTGGAATCACCACTGTCCGTCTGGACTGATTGTGACAGGAGAATAACATCGTGCTGCAAGGCTTTCAAGGCTCCGCGCAAACAATCGTGCAGATGAATAATTTCCACCAGAGCGCAATCACCAAACATGTCCTTGCGACGCTTGGCGGCAGCAACTGCGGCAGAAGAGTCATCTTCTGGAATCTTGGTGATGCTCTTGCTGGGTGACAAAAGAGGATCCATATTGTTGTCTTTGACTGCTGCTGCAATCAGGTCGGATCGGAAGGCTTCTTTCGATCACTGCTCAATCGTTTCGTACTTTTCAAGATGTGACGTTCTAAGCTGCGGGTCGTACGTGGTCAGTGGTGCAGGATAAATTGTGCGACAGTATGGAGGGCAGGGCCAAGCGCACAAGAAGAGCAGTCTGTGATGCAGACAAATGAGCGCAGTTGTTAGCACGCTTCTTCAGGATTCTCCTGAACTTGGTGGCGAGAAAGCACGCGGCCAGAGCATGCTGAACGATCAGATCACGTGCGGGAGCCGGCCTGACCGTGAAAGAGAGCGGAGTATCGTACTGTACTGGTAGCCTCCACATTATACGGACAGACGTCAAGGAGGGAGCTGCATTCTATTCTGCAACCTAACATCTCAAATCTTGCTGAAACCCTTGATAGCTCTGCTTTATGCCATACAAGAAAGTAACATATCGGACCTTTCGGCCTGTGCTAGGGAGGTTGCTTCCTGAAGCTACTATAACTTCTTTCCGCCAATCCCATTCTTTCTTCCCCGCCAACTAGGTCGGTCACACCATCAGAGACAAGCACGCCAGTGCGCACCGTAGTTTACATGGAAGACAGGCACCGTACCTCAAGAAGAAGTTGGCCGATCGAAGAAACAATGAAAACCCAAGGAGGATGTGGAGAAAAAAATCAGGTACGTGTGCAACGTACCCGTAGCTGAGGACTTCGATGCATGATAGAAACCTTCGCACCACTTCCAAGGCACGAGCGACATGGTGTGATGGGGGCATATGAACATATGAGGAAGCAGATTGGGTTGTAGGTGATAAATGTAGGGCAGCAGGAGGTACGTGTAGTAGGATGTGGAGATCGACATATATCAACACAACAATTCACTAGTCACATTATCAGTGCACCAAGAGGGCACGGTAACCACTCTAACACATCGTGTTCAACAGACTTTCCTTTTGTTTTCACACGCATTTTGTGTAACATACATTTGTTCTTTTCACTCATTTGCAATCTCTTCTACTACTGGTAAGAGAAGCAATGAATCAATCAGAAAACTCAGCGTTCCATCTCAGACGCAGCTGGTGGTTCCAAATTCAAATGATCCATGATCATGTCAACCTTTTGGTGCAACGATTTCAACGATTTGACAGTCGTTTCTGCCATGCGGACCTTGGCTCGGTCACCACGCATCTGTTGTCGCTTCTTCAATTCTGCCACGATTCGATCGACCGATACATGGTCACATCCACATCCAATGCATTGGGTGCCGCTACTATCGCCGTTGGACGGCATCAAAGAAGCGGCCGCAAATCCATAAAAGCAACAGCACACTTCGGAATCGACCGTCCCGAGTTCACCATATGGACCTCTCTTTTTGGTCGTGCAAATTCCACCCCAACATGTCTTGGTCAGTTCTGCCTCATCTTCGCCCAACACAAGAATCGATTTGCCACAACACAAGGCCTCGAGGCAACAAGTGACATTATGGTCTTCTCGATCGAAACGAGCCACATCGGGTTGGCTTGGATCTTCCGCCATGATGCTTCTTCTTTTATGCTTGAGATGAGAATGCTTACTTTGACACCAAACGCGAACGGATGAGAACATAAAGGATGACTGTCCTTTTTCTATCAAATTCACAGTTCTACTAGAGAAGTCAACCTCTAAGTAAATATGCTCGTGACGTCATGCGAAACATGAACACACTCACATTGGATATTATCGAAATGAGACGAAGCGATCTCCTTCGTCGCACCCGTCAGTCCTTACTGCTTGACCGCCACGACCATCACCATTGCCAACTTTTTATTAGAGAGAAAGAGAGATCCCGTATCCCTTCCAGGTTACAGCAAGATTGGTGAAAACCTGCAACACAAATATTTGAATTACTGTACTGCACAGACAGATTGAACTGAATATCTTCTAAGATCATTACTGCCCTGTCAGCTACATGAGAAAATCCAGAGAGACGTTAGATTATCCTGTCATCATAGTCTAGTCTCGATAGCACTTGCAAATATGGTAGCCTTTGCACAGGTTTACCAGATGGTGTGCATGGTACCACCGAGTGCCAGACTCAGTGCAGTCTCCCAAACTTGATTTATGTAAGATATGTGATAGACTAGAGTGGTGCAGAAATATCAAGAAGGCATCCGGATAGCACACTAAAGGTCAAGTTAAGTATCATATGTTTTGTTGATTGTGCACTGACACCTTCTTGGCCAAGAACGAGTTTCGTCATTGCCTATCAATCAAACTTTTGTAGTCTGCCCCCACGAACCTCAACTTCGAAGAAAGTGAAGAAGAGTTGAAGAAGGCAACATAACCTGAATGTGGAAAATGTGGCCATCACGACGCTGATCTATACTAGTGTAAAGGTTGCCTGGGTTGGTAGAAGAGCTCAGGTTCAGTATGACATCTTTGCTGGCTGGAGTTCTGTCGTCGTGGGGTGTTGAAGGCTTGGAAGGGGTTATCGGGTCGGGATGTGCTGACGCTGACTGACTGTGACCGTCCTTCTAGTTTGAACCAGGCATCCTTTCCTGTGGTTGGGCTACAGTTAGGTTGGTTGGAAGCACTGTGATTTTCTGTAGTAGTAGTAGTGAGCCGGACTAGTATTGGTTTGACGTTCAGGACATAACAATCTGTCGCTGTTTATTGTTGCCTGCTGGCAACTTGAGGCACAAATTTGTGACGTCAAAGCCAGCACTGATGGAACTAAAACGAGGCAGAGAGCGCGACGGTAAGAGAGCAATCTACTTTGAAGTCGGGTTCAGCTACTATCGCCAAGATCAAGGCCAACTTCCCATCACTCAAATGGCTACGTGTATCAATGCCCTATCATCGGTTCCTCAATCTCTCCGTGAACGCTTCCAAGGTGACTTGAACTCCTAGCTCACCAAAAATCTCTTCTCCCTTGACTTTTCACCACTTCCATGCAACTGGCAGAAGAAAGACAAGTGCCTCTATGGAGGAAACTGCCAAAGTAAAATCGTCGTATACGAAGCAGTTTGTGGTGTAACCAGAAAGATATACATTGGTAACATGCAACAACATGTGAAGATGCGTATCCAACATCACGTGCAAGATACGAAACACCTCTTCATTAGTGGGAAGCGATCGGATTCTTTTGCCAATCACTTCTACCAATTGGTGCCTGAAGGAACCCAGAAAAA
>JAVCKV010537234.1:0-11226 GCA_032274145.1 Herpochondria borealis | reverse complement strand
CACTCGTAAGCCGCGTTCACGATTCCAGACGAAAACGTGAAATTCCGCCCAGAATCCTTGAACACTCTCACCACGAACACCTCGGCAGCGGGAGCAACCTAGGGGAAGCGATATTGTGGTGTGTATAAATCTTTAGACGGCGAAGAGAGGATTGAGGCAATATTGCGGTGAACTTACCCCGACTACTCCAACGTCGTTATCAGGAATAGCGTTGATGATTCCTGCCATGAATGTTCCATGACCCAAAAGATCCTCATTCCAAGGCAACTCTTCATCGTTTAAACCATCAAAGAGGGACATATCCAAGTCATCGTGGTTGGGTGAGACGCCACTGTCAATCAGACAGACTTTCACGCCTTCGCCTTTTGTGAATTGATGAGCATCGAGAGCTTGAATTTGATTGAGGTTGTTGTTATATAGTTGGGCACGACGTCGGTCAAGACCTTCGGTTGGCACGACCTCAAAATCTTCTTTCTTGACTGTCCTTCTGTGGGTTATGGACGGTTTTCTGACAAGATCGGGTTCAATACGAAGTACATTTGGATCATTCTTAAGCTCTTCATACTGTTCTCGATTGACACGAACAGCGATTGTATTGACATCACTGAAACTGTGGACAACATCCACAGTCTGGAGCGAGAATGGCGAGTCGTAATCGTCGCCGGTTTGGATGTAAAGCGAAAACATATCAGACTTCTCGTTGAATCGAGCGTAACCCTTTCTAAAAGTCGAAAGACCGTTCACAGAGAAAGATACGCGACTAGTACTGTGCTGCTGTAAGAACAGCAGCGCCACCAACAGAAGCGTCTGCCCCTTTCGGAGGAGGAATGCTTCACGTTGATGATTCATCATCATCGACGCTGCGGATTGGCTGAGGAATCCGTTTGTACGTGCTTTGTTTCGATTGTGTTTCTTCCTCTGGTCCTTTGGTCCTTTGATGGTGCTTGTTCAGAATCCTGGTGGGGCAGCTTGCGTGTTACGTTTTCTGCAGACACGCACGGTCAATTCTGACATCAGCCTGAGTATTTTGTTGCTGTCTGTCTAACGGTTGCCCTCGTGCACTAACTAACTGCCAATTCGCTCTCTCTCTCCAATAACGTGCTTTCACTCGTACATTCTTGTCTGCAAGCGATTCTCCACGTGTAAGAAGGTTGGTGTGTGAAGCGGGTACAGGACAGCACCAGAAACACTGTAGTGGGTATACAGTACCGGTACATCGTGGATGTTGACGACGACGAGATGATGATACGATCTCCGATCAAAACGAGAGCATTTTGTTGCTCCATCGCCCCAGCTATTTGTCGAGAGACAGTGCACTAACTATCAAGAGACTATGGATCCCAAACAAGGTGCCGGTATCTTGATTCGCACAATAGAACGAGGGAGCGACGGTGGCTGCAAACCTCAACGAGGAGATATAGTTTTGGTGGATTACGAGGGCTGTCTTGAAGACGGGAGTGTTTTCAGTCCTTCGGGGCGCATGTCCATCACAATTGGTCAAGATCACGTCATGGAGGGATGGCAAGTGGCGCTGCCTCGACTGCAGTTGAATCAACTGGTGGAAGTCACCATCCCTCACTTGTACGCCTACGGAGAGTTGGGGTATCCTCCGAAGGTACCCCCACGAGCCACGCTTACATTTCGGATGCGCATAGTAGAGATTGATGATTCGAAACGTCGAAGTCGACGAGGAATTTTGGGTCGACTGTTCTTCTTCTTGTGACTGAGCATGCCCTACATCGGTATGGGGAAGGTTTCAACTCTCGGATCATCCTCGCGAGATAGGAACGCGACAACCTATCAGCTGCTGATAGCTTCTGGAATCACCGTAGTCCAAAGGATAACGTCGAGCGCTACTGAGTGAGTGGCCACACTGAGTGGCCATGTGATCAATACAACTGGACATTTAGTTGTGAGCGCCGCATCGAAAGCGAAGCACTTTCAATCTCTTTCGAGTGCAAAATTGGCGAACGAGAATACTCGGCCTTGACCAGCTGTCATCGTGTACGAGTAAAGGACTTGGTAGCATTGAAATCGACATGTCTTTTTCAGGTTTTGGTGGGCCGGCACAAAACATGCTGCCAAGCTTTTTGCCACCGACGAAGGGTTTTACCTTCTCAAGCATATTTTTTGCGAGAACAAACGATGGATTCTACAAGCACGCTAGGCGAAGACCTTCCATTTGCTATAATGTCTGAGTGCCCTCCTACCAATGACGATGGCAATGAAGACGATTCACTGAGCTGCGACTGGTCCGTTGCTTCCTCCGATACAGCCATTTCTTGGGATGACACAGGTGACGCCAACAACGACGACGCACTGTTGAAAGAGTTGACTGACTATCTGTGCTCACACAAACAGCATGTTGGGCGACGGGTCACGTTTTGTGATACTGTCTCCATACGAACCTTCGCGAGGACGCCACCAGAGAACCATAAGCACATGTATTACACAGTACACGAATTGCAACGAATGATAGACGAATTTAAAGCTGAAGGGGGGAAGAAGCTTCTCGGGCAGTCTGTTTGCAAATAGGCAAACACGCGGATACTCCAGTGTAATAGAATATGAAATTGCAGAACCAATAGCATTCTTTTCTGGAACTAAGATGCGGAAACGTAACCTTAACAAAGGGCTCTACGGAAGCCCATGGGCGATCGAGCCGTTCGTTGACAAGCACTTTGATTTAGTAACCAATAACCGCGAGGACCCGACTAGACAGTAGTGGATCCCAACTTTAGTTGGAGATGTCAAGCAAATATGGCTGGTTCTTTGCTAATACTACGATTTGCGGAACACGAGAGCCTTTGAAACGAAGCCAGTTTTTTGCTTCGCCCCCCTCTGAAGCTCGTTCAGCATGCGGAACGCGCAGCTGTTCCGCAAATCGTAGTAACATTGAGAATCGCCATCCCTCTACTGTCCGATTAGGCACTTCGTTCAGTTGTTGGCGCTGGCCACGGCATTACATCAGCATCGTTTTTATTACCCCCATCCAAAGGCCCAAGCCACCACCCTGAAGATATCTGGTTCTTTGGTTCACTTCATTCCCTTCAAGATATCGCCAAAGAGTATAGGCTGAATCGTATGTTTGCCTGAAGATGCTTTGACGGCATGTGATCAGACAATGGTGCCGGTATAAATCCTCTTCCTTTCTATGCCCCGGGAGACTTTCCGTTAGTGTTTTTAGTGAGACATCGTATTTTCAAGCGTCAAAATTTTGAGTTGGAAACCATAACTATTACGAAAAGTGTGGTAAAGAAGCCTAGGTCGCACAAGAACAGTACGAGAAGATGACTGCTCCGTGCAACTTGAGACCACGATGCCTGCGGTGTTTGCTGGACTACTCCATGTTGATCTACGAAGGGCCAGTTTACCTGGCAGTTCTTGTCAAGACGTGATTCAGTACGTCGGACAGTTCTTGTCAAGACGTGACTCTGATGAGTGCTCCATCAGTGAGCCCGCCGGATGCCCCATGTCTGTCTATACGATAACTAGTGACTTTCACAAATGACCTTTTGGTCTACCAATCGGATGCAAAGAGTTGGTAATAACTACAGTATGCCCGAGTGGCTATACATATTATTTTCAGTTGACAGATTATTCACGAATTCTTTTCACTGGGTCTTTGTCATCTGCTGCTTGAAGACACTTTAGACCGCATCATATTCGATCCTGGCAAGTCCACAAATCCGTGCCACATTAAAGATCGGCACATCATCACCATGGCGTTTACTGCGATCCAAAAGGCGTTGGCCATCGTCCCGAAGATATCAGGTGCTCTGTCATTCTGCGGTTCGCTCTACATCCTTCAAGATGTCGCAAGAGACAAGAAGAAACGATCAGAGTCCATGTACCATCGTCTCATGTTTGGTTTGAGCTGCTTTGATGCCCTGGGTTCCGCCATGATGATTCTCTCAACATGGCCCAGTCCTGTTGAAATTGCTGACAAGGTATTTTTAGCCTCCGGGACAACCGGTACATGCACTACACAGGGGTTCATCGCCGAGATGGCATTCATGGCAACACCCATGTACACAACAAGTTTGAGCATCCGATACTTACTCCTGATTCGGTACAACGTGAAGGATTCCGCCATGAAGAAGTACGAATCTCTCTTTCATGCAATTCCTATTGCCATTGCTCTCGCCATGTCCATCGTTGGGCTGCCCTTGACGCTGTACAACAACTCTGGTTTCAACTGTTGGTATGCTTCGTACCCAGCTGGCTGTCGTGAGACTGGTAATTGTACTCGAGGTTCAGCTGCGGGCACTTTCCGATGGATTCACTATGGTTTGATCTGGAGTGCCATTGTGATTGTCTTTATATCCATGTGTCTCATCTTTCGAGCAGTCTACACTCAAGAGAGCAAGGCCTCGTATCTGCGTGACTCTGTTTCACCGTCACCCTCTACTATTCGCACCTACCGGAGAGGAAGTATGGGCTCGGCTGATAGCGCCTGTGACAGCGGTCAGCTGAGCGCTCAAGGTGGTCCAAACGATGTGGTCCATACGAGGCGACAATCAAGATCGTCCTTGTCAAGAAAGAAAGCAAGGAGAAGCTCGCAAATCACCAGAAAGACTCGGACGAAAACGAAATTGGTGGCTATGCAAGCGTTCTACTACATAGCCAGCCTGCTGTTGGCGTGGTTCTTCACAACGGTAAGAAAATCGTTGAATAGGAATGCTGTGCCTGTATCGAAAGCAAACAAACTCACGCGCGTCTTCTCTCAGTTGCTTCGCATTTTTCAAACGGTCAAGAACCACACTAGTATTCCACTTCTTATGCTAATGGCAATATTCTTTCCATTGCAAGGCTTCTTTAACGCCTTTATCTACGCTCGTCCCAAGTTCAACGTCTTATGCGGATTGACGAAACGTTGCTGCTGTGGCCAGAGCGACGACGAGGACAGTTTGCGGCCCTACTTGGAAGAGGAAGACGAGGAAGAGAGCCGCTATGTTGAGGTACAACGACCATCAATCACGACCAACACTGTTACTCTCTCTTCTCAATTTAGGACCGATGAAGCGTCCCAGGTTTGCGACCCATTACATCCCATTGATGATGAAACATTTCTTCCTCTCCAGGCATCACAGACAAGCGATGCATATTGAGGAAGCATCACATCCGTTTGCGTAGACAGTGGCTTCATCAGGCGGATTGTTCCAAACTTATTTCTTACAGGATTTACCATGGTTGGTATGCTAAAATGTACATTCATATAACTGCTATAGGAGCTGGGTTTGCCCACCGTGGTAACTTGTGCTTTTCAACGAGATATTGCCGCTGAATAGAAGCACCGACGTTTTGTCGGGCGAAAGCAAGACAACCGCGCTGTCCCCCCTTGACCCTCTGGTTGAGAGCGCCTCTAGAGAGAGCAAGCCTGGCGCTAGGAAGAAGAGTTGGTGCAAGGATTTTCATAGATTTTACTAGAGAATCATAGGACGGTTCGATCATCATGATGCTGACTGACGCCTCCATCTTGAATTATACTTATCGTCGCGTAGGCTCCTACGACAATGTTGATACCAACCAAGAGACAAGCGTTGACCAAATCTGACCATAGACTATACCTCTACCGTGAAACGGGCGTTAGAAACCTTTTTAACACAAAACGCACCAATCGAGCAAGAATATTCCCAAGCACGTACGTTGGATCGATTAGAACGATGCCGGGTTTGAAAAATGCATCTGGCCCGTCCATTGTTCCAAGAGTCCATGCCAGTTCTCGGCAGAGTATGGCGGTCGTTGGAGGAGTGGCACAATCGGAGACAGGCACGAATAGTCGTGGAGTGCAGTTTCGACCCAATGAGCAAAATTGATTGGGAGAGCTCACAATTTCCTCTTCTTCTGCCAATCACAACAACGCTAGAAACTATGAAATTCTCCGCAGCTGTGTCTCTCCTGGGGCTTCCAGCTATGGTTGCTGCTCAACGCGGCATTCAGCAACTTGTTGAGGTAAGACGAAGAATAGTGGACTTGATTGTGTATAGCAGGCACTTCACCTGATACTAACGATGTTTTCCTCTCATGCTCTTATAGACTGAGTTTAACTGCCTTGGCGACTGTACTGTCCGCGACGTTGATCGTGATTGCTTTCAGCTAACCGATGATCTCAAGAAGCAGGGTGGTGTTGTCTGGTCGGTCGCTCCACTCGATGTAGCCTATTCTTTTGCTGTGGAAGTTTCCATGTACTTTGGCACCAAGGACGGTCCAGGTAACACTGTGACAAACCTGGACGGTCCCAGCGATCCTGGTGCTGACGGCATTGGCTTTATGTTGCAGAATCAAGGTCCCGAGATTCTGGGTTCTGTCGGCGGCGGAATGGGCATGGGAGGAATCCGCCCGTCCTTGGGCGTCGAGTTCGATACGTACCAGAATCCAGCAGCGACTGGTGATCCCGTACAGGATCACCTCGCTCTTGTTCGTGATGGAGCTTTTGTCACTGGGCGCCTCGATGGTCCTTACCCACTCTCTTTCAATCTCGAAGATGGCACTTACCACAACGTCCTCTTCACGTGGACGAGCGAGATTCAGACCCTCGATGTCTCCATCAATGGCACCGTCTACATGTCTACGTCGGGCTTGGATTTGACTGGGATTGTCAATGGAAACCTTGCGTATTTGGGCTTTACGTCGTCGACTGGTGGCTCATCGAACCGTCATGAGGTATGCGTGACTTCGATCAAGGGAACGGTCTTCGAAACGGAATTACCACCAGTGTTGCCAACTGAAAGCACAATGCCTTCGTCTGCTCCGATTGCTCCCTCTGCTACCCCTAGTAGTAGCAGCTTTGCTTTTCTACCACCGTTGGCATCGAAAATGCCATCCGGTTCGTCTTCTCCATCGATTATGCCATCTGGAAGCTCGTTGCCTAGTTTCTTTCCATCGACTAGCTCTGCTCCGTCGTGTGGTAAGGCTGGTAAGGCTGGAAAGGCTGGTAAGGCTGGTAAGGCTGGAAAGGACGGGAAGACTGGAAAGGCTGGGAAGACTGTGAAGGCTAGTAAGGCCGGAACTGCAGACCGGGACAGGAAGAGAGCGCGCCGTTTTCTCGCTGAAGGCAACAATGACGGCGCGAGCAAGACTTCAAACGGATGTGAAGACGAGAATGATGAGGACAATGGCGAGGATAACGATTTGAGCACTAAAACCAATCCCAGCAACGTGGTTAGCAACCAAGCGGGTACAACATTTGACGCGAAAGAATTGATTGCTGAATCCAAATCGTCTGCCGCTTCTGTTGGTCCATTTGCCAGTATGGTTGGAGCTCTCGCTGGAATAGTGACTTGGTTGGTTGGTTTTTAAAAAGTTCAGTGCTAAACCCAATAACGCAGCAACAGTCCAAATCTACAGTAGTTGTGCTTTGACGAGTAGAATCAATACAGTAATAGGAGAACCTGTTTCGACTTCTCATTGCGAGACACGAGAATAGAGACTGACCAGCCAGGTGAGGAGGAATGTGTTGAAGACAAGAGGAGGTGATTAATCGTTTGGTGCATGATAGTCGCTTACCAATAAGAGGTCAAACGATCGACAAAGACGGCAAAGCACCATGGTCGTCACGGGTTGTTGATCGCAATATACCAGAGGGGGGATACGTAGAATCTATATACGCACACGGTGGTAACAATCAAAACTTGCCACCCGTACAGTACTATAACTGAAGAAGCAATGCCACCATCATGGATGAGCATGTGCTGATACTGATAGGTGTTGTTTCTGCTAGTATATAAAAATTGCCACCAGCTGCTGCTGCTGTTGATCCCCTCTGCGATCAGTCGATGCAAGGCACGTTTCCCGTTCCAACGTTGATCTTCCAGACATCATCCGCACAGGTTGGGTTCCCGTCCGACGACAAGTCAATGGTGCCACTGTTGACAGCGACGATGTCGCCCTTACAGGACAACGGGTAGTAGTTAGTTCTTTGAGTGTGCGTAGATCGTGAGGTGGCCTATTCCTCGCCCGCGAACACAAAACAGCTCTGCGTCACCCCTTACGATCGCAACGCAGCCCAACTATAAACACAAATTCTCGGTGAAGTGAATTTGGGAGCGTATATAATGTCAGACTGTTGAACATATGGGAAGGCACGCGTCTGTACTACTCATACGACTGATGGGGGTCTCGACGTGCACGACGCGTCGGTGACTTATGGTTTTAGGTCTACACAACTAGGTACTATACTCAACCGACGAATTACCTTCCGCGCTACAAGCAAGCAGATATTTTGTATAGCGCACTAGCTCAAACAGCCGCAGCAGCCTCCTCTCCACTAGGATGATGCCTCGACAACAAAGCTCGTTGGTGTTCTGCTGAGGAAGCCAGCGCTTCCCACTGATTCAAGTCAATACCATCAGCCGGAGGGCCTCCTGTCGACTCTGAAACCTAAAACAGTAGCGTGAGGGGATATCCGGCACACAACTCAACTCAATCGATTGATTCATGCACCACCAACATACCTCGCGCAAGAGCTTTGCATTCTCGACTTGCAACTGGAGCAAGGACAGCACAAAGCCTCGTTTCTTCTCATCAATCTCTGCACAGTCAGAGGCAAGTCGTTTCATACTATCTTCAAGACATCTTATTCGATGAACGAGACTTATGGGGTCAGGTAGATCCCTGAGTATATGTTATCAGAAGGAGAGACGCGACAACAAAGGTGAGACAGATGAAGCAAATAAGAAGAAGGCAAGCATTCACTTTTGAACTTGTTCTGACGCATCGATTCTCTCTTTTTCGCTGCATGCTACACTCACTTGTCTGTAAAGAATTGGGAAAGATTACGGGCTGCTTCTTCCAGTTTGTTGGAGGCATGGTCCAAGTCTCGAGCCCAATCGCCGTTCGTCATTGTCAAGTTCTCTTTCTGTCGCAACAAAAAAGCTCCGCGCGCGCGAGATGCGTGCGCGCCCAGTTTTCAAACTGAAACAGAGTCAGACACGGATACCAATCAACACTTCGAAGTCGGATAGACAGATGTCTGCAAGCTAGCGGATCGGATAGATAGATGGAGTAGCAGACCCGATCGGATAGACAGCTAGATAGCCTTCTACCAACTTGTTTCTCGACTGCAACTGATTTTGTCTTAAAAATATAACATTGCTGGTACACGTAGGCACTCGTTCTGCTCGTGCAACTTGGCTGCTATTGGTGTTCTTGCTGGTCTTCACGCGGCCATTTGTTCTTCGAACCCCAACATAGTACCATAAAAATATGGCAATGGCAGAGACATGCTCATTCCAAGTTGTGCCAGCTGAATCTCCGCGAATGGGCGATGAGGTGAATGAATACATCATGCTCGGGGAACTGCCTTGCCTCCGAGAACTGTTTCCTTTCGTGCTGAGTTCGAGCGATTCTTTGGATCACACCGAATGCTTGTATCGAAACTTGCTATACATTGTCTCTATCCAGCTTTCCTGTCGGCTTCGTTCAGGGTCGAAAAACGAAAGCACCAAGAACGCATCTACGCGTGAATTGTGCTTCTTGGCTATAGTAGCCTGCTCTACACAGCAGGACGAACTCGAGTGTTTGGAATACTGTATATCATTCGACAACCAGACACGCTCTACGACCAAGTCGACGCGTGTAATATGGGATCCTTGTCACCAAGCGTATTGGGGGTCTTGCTTAACCGAGCAACTCCGGGATCGGGACGATACGGCTTTTCCGGTTTGACCTGCTTTTCTGTCACATGTGCACGGTTGTGAGCCACGTGTGGTTCTGGGACACGCCTTTTGTTTCCTGATTGCAAATTCGAAGATGGAGCACCGCCTTTCTGGGTTCAGGTCATTTATTTCTGGCCCGCGACATTTTTGACCCCACGATGTGGAGCAAGTGTGTAGCTCCATTGGTGGACCGAGTGCAACCAACGTCGAGAGCACCTCCCACGTCTGTGGGAAAGCTTCTCTGGTGTTTGCTTTGTGGGTGGCGCAGGTTAGTCCGAGTCCAAGCACGGCACACCTACTGCTTTCGAACAATCAAGGGTTGGTAGCCAGCTACGTGATGGCTCGCCACTACGGTAGATGCCCTCCAATATCTCGATATAGTGAGCTCAAGATTAAACTCTTTGTTCCCCGTCGAAGACCCAACAAACTCTCCACATGGCGCTCCATATAACCACATCAAATACGGGATAGTAAACCATGCAAGATAACCACATCAACTACTGGCTAGTAAACCATGCAAGAGATGATGCAAGAGCGAAATTTGTGCGAAAACTGCTTGGAGAAGCAGATACTTGAACATCAAATTGTCCATTTCACGGCCACAGTCGTATCGATAGAAGTCACGTTTACTCAATGGCGATACAGCAAATATTCATGCCAAAAAGTCCTCCCTTCCGAACTTCTTGAGTGCTCACAAAGCAATCAAAGAATGAATCTCATCCAGAGAAGACAGCAACCTACCATGAACCGTCAAAGTTATATCAACCCAAAGACAACGCTTCTATCCTTTCCTTTAGTCAATTTGCGTGAGCCGTCACCAAAGAATAAGCCGCTAGGGCACAACTTCCAACCGGGCCCACATGATGTGATTTGTGGCAGAGGCAAATCGGTCTTTTGGCACAACGGAAATCAAGAGTTTCGCAGATACATCGATGAAAACGCTGATCGATATAGGCGAGCAAGGAGCAAACTTGACAAGAGCCTCATTGTTATCGAAATTGTTGATGGCATTCGTAATAATTCGCCAAACGGAGGGTTCGTTAAGCTGATTAAACCACGTGGTGACTGGGTGGAGGTGGGTGACGCGTTGGCCAGAGAAAAGGTCGGACATGCTTTGCGAGACGCAGTGAATGGCAAGTCGTATCCTAGCCATCCACCCGAAGCGTATGTGGGGACAACTGAAGCATACTTGGAACCCAAACGGCCGACCCCATCGGGTTGCACGGGACCATCAGGGTTAGATTCGGCTGCTGACGGAGAAAATGTGCAGTCGATGTTGGCTGTTGCCTCCGCCAAACAGCGTTACGATGCTACGGAGTCACTTGACGATTTCAACACACTTGACTGTGACACATTGAATATTGATATGTCTTTCGACCCTTACTCTTTCGTTGGCGATACATCAAACATAAGACATTGACAAGATGATGGGCTCTACAGTTGTAGGCACGTAGTAGTAGACAAAGGGGACCAGACACCAGGACCGGAGACACAACCAACAACATGCACTCGCTGGAGGCGTCTAGGCAGCAAGAATGAGGAGAATTCTAGAAGTTGGATCTTGGTT